>BLKR01011692.1:0-28869 GCA_011170035.1 Teleogryllus occipitalis
AGTATGCAATTTGCGTAGATGGTCACTGCAAAGAAAAAAGAAAACAAAAAGAACACAACCACAAAATATATAGGCGTGACCTCGACTGCCTGAATACTTCAATAGTTACTATTCACAATTATTTTGCTTCTACCTCTTTCTAAATTGCTTTCGTGTACCTCATTCAACTCTTGCTATTCTTAAGTGTTCTCCGTGCACGTTCCTTCTCCACAATTATTCTACCATAGACTGTTCACAGGTGTCAGCCTTAAGCTGCACATTTACTACAATGCTGTGAACTTAAACAAAAGAACGAACGTGACACACACGTTACTTCAATTGGACCCTTTACAAAAATTATAACAACTAATTATCCCCTGACATAATTCAATGAAAGCATGACTTTCAAATAAGATCACTTTTACACTACATGAAAAATCATAACTCACTCTAGGAAAATTGTACAAGGTATGGCATTCAAACGAATATGCTAGTGCGTACAGCGAATTAAATCTAAACTGCCGCTCATACGTTCGGAATATTTCTCCCAGTTTCTTATTTGCAACTTTCACCTATTTTTAGGACGCTTCGCCTGGTATTTTAATTCTACACGATTTCCCAACATATTGCCGCATAGAAGTTGCCAGTTCTTTACCTCGACATCTCCTTCCCGCTCGCCATCAGTTAACCTTGGGATTTTCGGTCGCTCGCAGTCCTCGCCGCGCCACTTGACTGGTTCGATGTTCCACGGTTGTACCACTTCCTTCTCCCGATCTCCGGATTCCGCCACTCGTCCAAATTCCAGACCCTTCTCTCGATCTCCGGGCTCGTATCATCCACGTATTTGGTCCAAGTCCTTCTCGCCTACGCTTGGGTCTTCACTGGAGTCATCCTTCTTCTTCTGCGTGCCGCGTACCCGTTGTTCGCGCTTCCAGCTTTGAATAACTAACGTTATTGAATTGGATACTTCTAGCACTCGGCCGACATACCACACTTTGAGCGTGCGTGGTCGTGGCGTACAAAGTTAAATGCTGGATTTCGTTTAAAGTCCTTCTGCGCGAATTAATTTCAAGTATGAAACTATTTCAGATTCAAGCAATCACATCGCTTGCTTTCTCGCGTAATGTTAGTGCTAACACTGTACATGCATTTCACTTCTGAATTCTATCACACTTATTAACGCGTTTCTCAAATCAGTTTTAACTAAGCAAGTTAAAATATACTCCTGCTCTAACCAGTGACTATCGCCGAAGAATTAGGTTGAGTCGCCGTCGCTGTCGAAATCGAAAGAGAGTTCTCCCGAAGCGCGTCGCGGTATTTATGTGACTCCGCCTGGGGAAATTTCTGGAGGGGTGAATTTTCTCCTCCTTCGCGCCCTCTCAAGAAAAACATTATCCGTAACTTCGGACATCGGAGTGCGAAAATCTGCGGGTTGATGTCGCTTTCTCGGACCATCGCTCCGCCGCGTACCCTATTTCTCTGTGTTCTGTGCTTTTCTCGTGGCTTATGGTGGCGTTACGGGTTTGTATAATCCCGTGACGTCACAATATATATATATATATATATATATATATATATATATATATATATATATTGAGACGAGCTCGAATATACGCCATGGTAACGGACCGGACCATATATAAAAATTCCAAAAATACCGTCTTCGGCAGTTCGCTAATTTGAACGGGGCGCGAGAACCCCGTCACTGTCTGACGTCGGCCGCGGCCGCGGCCGCGGCCGCGTCGAGCGAAACGCTTGTCCACGAATAAGAAATTCGAAAGATAAGCTTGGGAACGAGATCTTGTGATTGGCCGGTATCCGAAAAACGAGGGAAGCCAACGGCAAGAAATTTTTTTCCGTTGAAAGTTGAAGGGGTCTCAGAAAAATCTCGGAGGAGGACGGATCGCTGCGGAACGCGTCTCACAAATCACGTAAAAACCGTTATAAGTGACGGTTAGTGAAGAGAAACCGGTCGCGAGTCGCTAGCAGTGAACTTTACGCGAGATTGTTTCATCCGAATACGGGAAGAGAACGAACATTGTACTCGTTTTTTGTTGATAACTCACAACGGAAAAGAAACGTGTATCAGTGGGAGCGAATTATGTGAATTCAGTAAGGGCTGAATCGGACTCTTTTCCGGCGTACGCCGAACAATTTTCTGCATCGCCGCTACGTCACATCACCGAAGCAAGGAGCCAAGGCGATAACCATTCCTGAAAACACCGCCAGAGAAGCATTTGTGTTGGGGAAAGAAGACGGACGCAGAGGCGAGGCCGAGGCACTTTCCGGCCGAGAAAATTGGTACGGAGACGCAGCGGAAGGAGGGGCGGAGGATCGTGGAGGCCAGGCTACCCCGACGCGTCGCCAGCACGAGCCGTCGCGGCCAGCGCAGCGAGAGCCCCGGAGGTCGCGTAGGGCGCGATCGTCACGTCCCCAAACGCCGAGGCGCCAAGACGCCGCTCGCAGCACTCGACTAGGCCGGTTCACGTAAAACCCCATTGGAGAAGCGTGAGTACCCGTGCGACAGACGGTTGCAGAAACGAAAGAAATGTAATTGAACGACGCTAAACCACACTGATTGTTTCTTAAAAGCTTTCAAATATTAGGTATTTCAAGCCACATTTGTGAACGTTGATGTGTGGAACTCTTGAATGAAAGCCATGTTAAGAACAGAAATGATTGATTCACTTTAAACAAGTCACCGAATTAATTAAGTGTTAAAAAGGGGTGTTGTAAATAGTTTGATTAATTTTTCTCTGTGCCGAGTTTTCTTTAAGAAGTAGTGATTGAAGTGTATTATGGATTAATAACCATTTGTCAGGAATGAAAGCAATTCAGAGTAGGAAGGTTCAACTTTGTATTCTTTGGGTCCTTAAGACCAAGGCATGCCTGCACCAAATGGTGTATAAAGTACAATTCATTAAATGAATGATGAAATAAGGTGATTTATTGTGAAGAGAGGTAGCAATAATTGCTCCGAATATTCATTTCCGAGCACGAAGGTCGCGTTCTGTACGTGATTGTTTGTCAAGGGCTATTTTTGTTGAATTTGTGTGTGTTTTTTTTGTTTTTGTCATTCCTTGATTGTAGAATATACAGCCTTGTATGCCAGAGCCACAAGTGTTTTGCTTTGAGTATAAACCTGCCCGTATTCCCCACCCAGGTGCATTTTCAGGCATAAGCCTCATCCAGGCAAGCGATTCGAAACAACTCGAGAGGTCTGACGTCGGGACGGCAGTGGACTGTCGAACGACGCCGGTAACGCCCACGCGATCTCACACATCCTTAGGGCTAACGACTCCTTCTCGCAACAGAGTTGTATTATGCGCGGCGCGTCGGAGGGAAGGCCACGACGTGTGTTCCGTCGCAATATATATATATATATATATATATATATATATATATATATATATATATATATATATTATTTACGCATCATATATAAAAATATTATACACTTTTTCTTAAAATATATTTAATTTATAGCCATAAGTGTCTTATATTCGGAAATACAAAAAGAATCCTTAAAAAAATTACATCCTTTTTTTAATTTCACGAATATTGTTGGCAAGAATCAACGAATTCGAGCAACGGTAACTTTACGACCCGTGTGGAAGAAAAAAATGATTGAAATAAATTTCTGAAGCTGAAGTAGTATGCTCCAATGTCTTCCGAACGAGATTTGATAAGTCAGAATTCCAAACGCGCACTTTGAATTTTGCAATTATGGGTAGGTTTTTGCCGCGATTAAACTGTGTGCGTCGGTTAGTTTACCCCTAACCAGGACTCTCCCATCAGCGAGGCACCGCCCCAGCCGGGACAAGCTCCCGACCGGTCTCCCGGAATATGTAGTAGTGTAGTGCATGTTAGTGTAAGTGTGTGTAAGGGGAGAGGATAGGACAAGGAAGAGGAAGGAAAGATCGCGCGCGGTCCGTGGCCCGTTTGGTAGGGTACTGCTCCGGCATTCGCCTGGTGTTGATCGAAGAAACCACGGAAAACAACCGATCAGAGCAGCCGGCCGCTACAATTCTCCTCCAGACAGCGACTGAATTCGACCTAGCTGAAAAGCTAGTGTCGAAAATCCTGCCGCCATCAGGACTCGAACCTAAGACCTCCCGGTCAGAGGCGCTGCAATGACATCAGTTGATGCACTGAACTACCGCTCCCGGTAGCGGCTGATATAGTATTAAACGTCATTAGGCCGATAGACACCAAATAACAGACGCAGTTGAAGTTTGTAAACCGAGGCGATAGCCGAGGTTTATAACCAACCAAGTCTGTTGTTTGCGTTATCGGCCGTGTGTCGTTCAATACTTTTCGTAATACTATCTTCTTATAAGAAAAATAATATAAATAAAAAATGTTCTTGCGTTTGCTTACGAAGGAATGCAACGCACCCTTCTATATCGATTCAGAGGCGAGTACAAGACCAACTATAATATTGGTCTTGGCGAGACATTTCGATTCGATTATTTGGTGTTGTAGGGGTGGATTTGTTTGACACCATTAAAAAGATAAATTTTCCACAACATTTGAGATGGATATTCCAGAAGATCTTGTGGAGACAGCCAACAATGCTAATTTCGATTTATTACCAACAACAACGAAATTACGGTATGAGAAGGAATACGAAGATTTCAAACATTGGCGTCAATGCAAAAATGTAAATGAGGTGAATGAAACAGTAATGCTGGCGTATGCTAAAGAAAAATCTGATTTTTCATTTTTATGTTTCAGTAAAGACAGTGTATTTAGTATGTGACATGTGATTTGATTTTATAGATTCGGAAACCTATACGTATTTTTGAGAAGAAAATCCGAAGGTTATAATCCCAAGAAGGCGAAGATTTTCTCCGAAGACCGCATCAAAAAATTTTTACTGGAAGCAAATGATTACTTGGGGCTACTTAAAAAAGTTATTGTAATTTTTGGTATTTTTGGTCGACGAGACGAACTTGTGTCTAACCTAGAAACTAGATGCTTTTTCATAGGTTATAGAAACGGAAAATGCACTAAACAAGTTGTGGGTATACACACAATAGGAGATACTCCAAAGAAAATAGCAGAATTTTTAAAATTAGACTCTCCTGAGCTCTACACCGGGCATTGTTTTCGACGATCATCGGCCACAATGCTAGTGGAAAACGGTGGCGGTCTGCTTTATTTGACAGAACTTGGAGGTTGGGAGTCCTCGTCTAGAGCCGAAATTTACATTGAACATTCTGTTTCAGAAAGAGTTAAAATTTCTATGCATCAGCAAATTCAGCTATTCAGCATCAACCAGATTGCATCTAATGATTCAAGTATGACGACTTCGGCACCTTCAACTTCTTATGATGGTTTAGAAATTAGTAATAACAGTAACTGTTCATTCAATTTAATATTTATTATAATGAGACATTACAAAAATTAGTAAAAAATAAGAATGTTTTAAGTGCTGAAAATTAATATATTATGTTTTACGTTGTTTGTCATTTATCTTAAGAGTTGAATAAATATTTTGAAGCTCACGTGATTTCTTAACGTCCGGCGGACGTTAATTCCTTAACGGCCGGCGGTCAATAAGATTACCTTATTCATTTATTTATTTTACGTCAAAATAGAGTTAAAACTGTATATGACGTGCTATGGGGAGAAGTGAATTCTGTGCACATTTTCAAAATTCTGTAATCCCCACAATATGTCATATACTACTTGAATTTTGAATGAAAAGAAACGCTCCCATGTAATAAAATCAATTTTCAAGGATAAATAAGCAATACATTTTGGGCTCTTATCCATAATGTCCTTCGTCAAGGAAAAGTACTTCCTGCCGCGACAACATAGAAACGATAATTTGAATAACTGTATTTCCCACTATTCAGTGGGAAATACAGTTATTCAAAGTTATTCAGTTATTCTAGAAGACGTGCACAGGTAATGAAGTTACATTTATGTCTTGAAGCAAAACAAGGGGCCATCTCAGCATTTGCACAATGGATCTGGGGAAACTGGACGAAAAACCTGATTGAGATGGGGGTCATTGACACAGAAGCTGCGATACAATACTTGTTACATATTGTTTAGAATTATACAGTCCAATGGTAAATAATACATTAAATATCACTGTTAAAACTAATGTTACTTTCTTTTTGATGCTCAGTATAGTCTCTAATTGTATAGAAACAGTTAAGCAGCAGGAACGATATCACTTTGGATTTAAGCTTTTCTATCGAATTAAATCGTTGAATGTCATCTGGCAAAGTGTTGTAAAATAATGTACATGTATTGTATGTGAATTTTTTGTAATGAGCTGTTGATACTGTCACCTGATGAATATGATTTCTACGTCGAGTGTTATAGTAATAGACATCGGCGTTTTCTGAAAATATATTCCCGCCTTTAAGCAAGTCATTTTTGACAAAAACTACTGATTCGTAAATCAACAGACAAGGTAATGGTAAAATTCCTAAATTAATGAAGAGAGGCTTACAAGAATCACGTGGGTGGGATTTAGTTATTATTCGTACAATTCTTTTTTGTAATCTAAAAGTCTGGGAGCTATAAGATGTATCTCCCCAGAATACTATGCCACATCTCAGGCGGGAATGAACATTGGCGAAATATACACAACGAGCAGTATGAAGGCTAACTGAATTTGCAAGAATTCTGAACGCGTACCTTTTCATTCCTCTATTGTGTTTTGTTACGCAGATGTGTTTACAGCACAGTATTACGAAAAATATATAACGTAACTAGTCTGCCTTTCGACATTTATATTTACATGTAACCACGCAGACAAAAAATTATATAATTATTAGTTTGTCTCAAACTTCGTTCCCGTTTTGAACAAGAAGGACAGAAGTTTTTTTGCGTAATAAAGTCTTTAACAATTACAAACTATTGAAAAATACAGTAAGTATTAGATACTATTTGTTTATCGTTTAATAGATTTTAAACGTTTTCAAATGTATATTTTCAATATGTAATTAATCTGACAAGATACCCGGCTGCTGTTGCCAGCAACTACTCCGCAACATAATTGGGCTTGATGAGACCGACAGGTCCGTTTATGAAGAAAAATCACCCTATTCACAGGCCAGTTGTCAGTCATTCAATGAAATATTACCACATTGCTTTTAACATTTTATTATTAAAAATAAAAATTTAACAATCCTTATATACAACATTTTGGGTGAAGTTTTCAATCCATCATCAGGTGTCTGAAATTTTAAAAATCAATTTGAACGTTTTTAGAATTGTTAATGTTAATTAAATTGTTAATTTTTATTGAAATCTTAAAGCTACCATCTAATTTCCAAACTTTGCGGATATAGACACATGGAAGCTTTTTTTTTCTAGGGCTTTTATCCAGCCAACAGCCGGTTACCCTTTACGTCCCGATGGGACGTATATTTGACCATACACTAGACCAACATACTTGCGGTCTCCTCTGATCTGGGGTCAGCAGAACGCAAATATGGAAGCTGACCCATATTATTTGTGAAGTATATACACTATTTTTGGGCAGGAAGGCATCTTGGTTAATAGTCCATGTTAATATTAACTGTCACCTTCCGAGAACTGATGGCCATATATTTTATCTCCAAGTTTATTGGTCTGTTTAATCCTAGGTTCAATATCTATGATTTGAACATTATCCAAATGTATCCTATTTTGCTTCTGTACGTGTCACAAAAGTCACTTGTCTCGTAAATAATTATTTCTGAATGTAATATGGACTCTCTGCCCACTATGGAATAACTCGCTCAAACCACTGGTCTAATAACTATCGTATTCCAAATATGCCCATGAGCGCAGCTTGTGTCTCTGCAGACCCCACCGGTCGCCCGTGGGCTTCGCTCCGCCGCTTCTACATCTGTGCGCCCCCTCTGCCTCTTCCACGACCTGCTGTCCTCGCCCCGTTGTCTAATCTCCGCCACCTTCATTCGCTTTGTCACTCGTTGCTCCCGACACCCACTGTCGACCTTCCCCTGACATTCCCGCACTAATTACGATCCTGTAATCAGCGTCTTAGTTCCATCTTGGGTCTGCGTTAAGATGTCCTTTGTGAACACCAGATCAAAGTTCTGTCAATACCTTTGATATCGTTAATCTTAGTACGAAACCTATAAGCTGGAGACCTTGTACAAGCATGCTCACCTGGCAAAAGTCTTTGGACTTCGCCATTCTAAGAAAATGAAATAAGGTATTTTCTATCAGTTTTTAAACTTAAAATATTTCTTCAATAGCCTTCTCTTAAGTCATCTTAAATGTACTAGACGCCCAAAAAACTTACAGTTGAATATTAATATTAAGTTACATTGTGAGCACTAAAAAACATGTACTATAGGGTGATTACAAAAAGTTCATTTCCAAATTTTCAGGAGTGCAGTTTTTATATCATTCAAATTCAATTAATATGAAGTATGAAGTATGAATCAAAATTAATAGATATTTAGAGTTCGTTGCGAGTTTTTAAATTATCTGAAAGTGGCAGTCCCGATGGAATGCGTAACCGACCAAGCACTACACACCAACATACTTGCGAGTTCCTCTGATTTGGGGTGAGCAGAAGCCGAGGCTCTCCGCGACAGCATATACATGAGAGACAAAAGACAAACAACAATGACCCAGGCGGAACTCGAACCCAGGACCCTTCGGCCCGAAGCGGCGAGTCGGTACAAGCTCTTAAGCCAACTCGGCCATTCAGGCTGACTGAACGAACGTATAATGTAAAGTATGTAAATGTAAAAGATGTAGATGACTTCGGCAATTTTTAGTTTTGTGCATATAAGAGAGATATTTACATAACTGATTTTAATTTCTTTTGAGTTCTCTTAAATATTATGTGTGATTTAAGACCATGTATGAGAATTAGCGGCGTGATACTTTCTCTTACACGTCGTTTATAGAAAATTATGCAATGCTGCCAAAGAGTAGATGTCGAGATTTTAGGGAAATACAAATCGTATATTTCCCTGATACCAAAAAAATTATTTCTTTCTTCAAAATCACTGTCCGTCCATCTGTATGTTTAGGACCAATACTAAACCTACCCAGAATTTTCACCAAACTGAATATTCCCCGGTCAATCAGGCTCAGTTTCGAATTCCAGGGACCGCCACTTCACCCAGATCGATCGCGAACATCCCGTTTTGGGTTCATCGTGTGTACGGTTTAGGCGCTAGTATTGTTCAGAGAAAGACGGGCAGATGTTTTACAAAAACATATTTTCGTTAACAGGGACCTTATCTCCGACAAAATCTCAAAATCTATTTTTAGCAGCATTATATAATTTTCTAAATGCTACGTATAAGTCAAAATAAAAGGCTTTGGAATTTGCAGCATTATCAATGCTCCATGGAGCATTTTGTGCACATTATCTATGCACATCGATTAAGTACAGACTAAGATTACAAAAAATAGATTTCAATAGTCGTAAGAATGTGAAGGACAAATCGAGAAGGAAAGAAATGTCATTAATACCTGATTTCAGGTTAGGAGATACGTTGTCACCAAAATTATTTACGTGTTTACTTCGAGATGTAGTTAGGCAGTTTGTTTCAATTTAAAGATTGGAGCTTATAATTGTTAGATGAAGTTTGACAAATCTATGATTCGAAGATGGTGTAATTGTGTTTGCCATTTCTGCCCCTAAAATATGCGATTTACTAAAAAAACTGAATATAATATGTTTGACACTTGGTCTTTATTTAAAACAAATCATGAACAATAAACAAGTATATGTAATTGTAACTAATCATAAACAGAATACCTTCAAAAATGTGTACGTGGAAAAAAGATTATCCTTAGACTGCAAAGTGTTAAAGGATCTCTCATTCTCCTAGATAGAACAGTCAATTTGTCAATAAAAACCCATCTCGGACAGTTGCATTGAACTAGTACTACTATGATTTAAATGTGGACTTAATATCATCTATATGGGTATGTATGTACTCTTCATAAAATGTGTACTGTTTTTACTTTTTCGCCTGTTAAATTTTCATTGCAGTAGTCGACATCGTAGTAGGTTCTAATCCCGACGGCAGGATTTTTTGACACTAGCTAGTCAGCTACGTCACATTTAGTCACTGTCTCGAGGAGAATTCTAGCAGCTGGTTGCTCTGATCGGTAGTTTTCCGTGGTTTCTCCGATCAACACTAGGCGAATGCCGGAGCAGAAGGAATCCTAACAAACGAGCCACTGGCCGCGCGCGATCCTTCCTTCTCCCTTTTCCGATCCTCGCCCCCGTACTTACACAACATGCACTACACTACCACAGTTGCAGGGAGATCGGTCGGGAGTTTAGAGCTTGTTATGGCCGGGGCGGTGCCCCACTGATGGGAGTTAACTGGTTGGGGAAACCCCCGCTAACCGACGGTAGGTCGGCGCCGGATATCCCCATTCAGCAAGGGTAGATCACAGCACTTCCCGAGGAAAACATGCACTACACTTAAGGGGACCTTAGCAGTTGACGGGCCCGGAATATAACAATCAATGAATCATCTTAGGTATGGTCATGACTTTTTTCGGTTTAACTTTCACGTGGCGTACGTATTCTTATTGTTAACTTCTCTTTCTTGTAATTCCGATAAGTGGGTAACATTGAAGATATGCGAAAGTAATTCGAGCACTCCAGGAATTTTATTGATATCCATAAGGTTTGGTGTTCAACGTTCATCGTTATGCCGCTACATACCGTAGTTATAAATTGAAACAAAATACATTTTAAACAGATTTAATAGATTAAATGATTAGTACAAATAAAACACTTAATAATGTTGAAGGACACCAGTGTGCGGCAAGCGATGTTTGCCTTACTCGAGACGACGCTAGGCCCAGTCCCGTTGGCAATCGGGTGTCTCCTGCGCGCGGCAGCCGGTTTTCATTCCGCACCCGGAAATCAAATTCCAACTCTATTTTCTCAAAGACAATTTTTTGTCGAAAAAACTAGATCTTCATGAAATACAATATTAAATTTGGTGAATCTTTTTCTGACGAGACCCCCGACTTTTACCAGCTACCGAGACCCGATATTTACCAGGTAGCGAGAAAATTAATTATAAGCAAAGATCTTCCAAACTTCATTACGTCGAAACGGTGGCTCCAACAGTAACAGGGTTAATGACATTTTCCATCAAGAGCAAGTGGAATTATCAAATTGTTGAATATTCTTGAATTATTGAATGCTCTCGGTTCAAGAGCCCAGCGATAAGAAAATTAAAAAAATTCAATAAGTCCTGAAATGGAAAAAGAATTTGCGTAATAAACGTATTGCGGTTGGATGAATGCAGACCAAGTGATGAATTACTTCTCTCTCTACTACTCCGAACACCGCCTTCACTCTCGAACTCGAAATAAATCCTGCTGACTATCATGCCTACTAATTTACACTACTTCTGGCGCCATAGTGATAACGGATTTTTAAAAATTTTGTTTGAAATATAATCCTGAAAAAAAGATGGAGCAAAGAGTGCAGTCGATAAGACATTTTACCTTGCAAAAGAGGAAGTAGATTTAATTTTTATTTCGTTTAAATTGGTATTTGTAGGAAAACCCTACGTTGTCTACGTCTAAATACCTCAGGAAAAGGTTTTGTAGCCAAAGAAATTTTCGTTTTTTTTTGTCTTTGCATAATAACATTTCAATGTCTAATTTTATTGCAAAATGGTTATATACAATTTTAAAGATAAAATTTTCTATAAATATGCTTTATAAATTAATTTTCTGAATTTTCTTTATAAATTCATTCTATAAAATAAATGCTGAGTGTTGGAAGTATGACGGAGTTCTTCTGCAGCAGAGATTGTTACATTTTGTTTAACAAGTGTTGGAAACAGGGTAAAGTAACCACAAAATTTGTTTAAGTCGAAAGTAATCCTATAATTCAAGGAAGGTAACAGAAACCCGTGAGAATAATAGAGGTATCAGCTTGATGGATATTATGTATAAGATATTATGCTACGATACTTAATCAAAGGCTGAAAATAATTGCCGATTGCTGAATAAGCAAATGGGATTTAGAAAGTGTCACGGCAGGATAGATGAAAATTTCACTATCAACAGATAGTAGAAAAACGACATGATTTTAACTTAGAAACTCAGGTGGCATTTTTTTGATTTTGAAAAGCTTTTGACAGTTATAGAGCATACTTATTAGAAGAGGCTTACCTTTTCAACTTATGAATGCTATCAGAAGTTTGAACCAAAGCACGATAGTTGCTATTGATACCGGCAAAATGTTGACGGAAGAAGTTAAAACAAAGTGTTAGACAGGGAGTTTCAAACTGATAGTTTGATTTTCGAAGGTACATCACATGAAGTCTCAGAAACCTTTTCAAAATATTCTCAAAACGGCACCAAATTGTTTGATCAAATATGAAATAAGGGACGGTAAAAAGTCGCGCTAGTCCCATTTTCGGCTATTGCTCCGTTTTTTCGAAAATTCAAAAACGAACATTTGAAAACTACAAAATGGGAAATAGCAATTTTTGCTTTAAACAAATTCTGTTGCAAAAATCAGTTCTTTGAAAAAGGTCATGTGCAATTTTTTTTTAGAAAACTGTCTAATTTCATTAGAGTTTGAAATTTACGCATTGTTAAAAAAATCTCAATCACCTCTCCAAATGTTTTCTTTAAATTTTTTCCTCACATGTAACAAGGAACGGTAAAAAAGCGCCGCTAGTCCCATTTTCGGCTATTGTTCTGTCTTCAAAATTGCCAAAAAATTGACATTTGAAAACTACAAAATTGGAAGTAGAGATATTTGCATTAAACTAAGTCTGATGTAAAAAAGCGGCTCTTTAAAAAAGATCATGTACAATTTTTTGAAAAAACGAGCTGATTTCCCTTAATTAGTGTCTGAAATTTATACTATATTCTAAAAAATTATTTTCTCAAAATGCGCACGATTTTTTTTTCACTTAAGTTACTCCTTGTATGTAACAACGTATGGTAAATAAATAAACTAGTGGTGCTATAGAATGGAAAACACTTTCTCTCACTAGTTAGTTTGCTAATCTCTTTAGTAGACTAGCTTTTAGGTTAGGCCTTATTCTCTTCCAAGCTGCCTTCCTTTGTCACCCAAAGGACATTTTTTCACATTTTCTCAATTTTCAGCTCCTTAATACTAGAACTGAAACAACTATGCCTTGACTTGTAAAGAAGTGTACAGCCCGTGTCAGACCCGGATGGAAAAAGTGCATGTAGGCATTGAGCACTCCGGGGCAAAAGGAATCGGGTTCAAACCCCGCGCAGGGATTTTAATTTGATGAATGGTGTTGTTGCAGAAAAGTATTGAGGATTCAAGAAACTTTGTGAGAAATGCTTCAAATTATTTTCAATAAATACAAACAATGCAGATAAATAAATCGGATGATACTGTATATGATTATCTAATTTGCATTATGTAAACATTTTATCAACACTCTTTTCGATTTCTAAAATGTATGTCACGTCAAATCAAATCATATCAATTGTTGTCTTTCCGGGCATCTGAATGAGCCGATTTAAGTAATCTAATGACAGTTCCTTTTTTTTATCGTGGAATTCCTAACAGTGACGAAAATTATTACTTCTCGTTCTTAAAAAGGCTCTTGCCATACGGCGCTTTGAGGTGTAGTGGAATCGGTATTGGCATGTTAACTCTGAGGGTCTGAGTTCGGATCTCGGAGCGGAAATAAATTGTTGCTGGTTGAAAACACGTTTGCAAGTTTATGTAGTAGTATAATATAGCGGAGCAGTTAGAAATGATGCGAGAAAGTATGCGCTTTTGTAGCACCACTAGTTTATGTTGGTGAGATCCATAACAAAGTTTTCAATTTACTTTCTGCATGCCTTCTAAGTATTTTCAGTACTTATGCGATGCATTATATAACTATCTAAATTGTAGCCTGCACGTAAACTCAATAAAAGGAGGACTTCACATATAAATTATAAAAAATTACTTCTAAGAGTGATATCAACATATTTCAAACGTCAATATAAAGACAAATGTATAGATATTTATGAAAAATGAAATGCCAAATAATATTTTTTTTAAAGCGAAATCGTTTCATTTCCCCTTAAGTTGTTTGATGTTAAAAGATGAGATGATATGCTACTGATTTGTCGTAAGTAAAACTGGATTATGTGAAAAAATGTTAAAACAACAACTTTTTCAAATCCACTAATTCTATTGCATGTGCTTGTCATTGAATGTAATGCTTCTTTAGGGAAATATTTATTTATAGCGGTACACAATACGATTCACTCTAGATTATTTAATTTGTGTTCTTTTATGTATGTGAAAGTTTTTTTGTTTTTTTTAGTTTTAAAGATCTCTTTCAAAATACACGTAATGCGAACCGCCGCCGCGCTCAGGCGGTCGAATGGCTTGCACTACGACACGACGTGACTGCCGCTGCCGCCGCTCAGTGGGACCACAAAAGGAAAAAGTTGGCAAAAAGTATTTTTAAGCGTTTTTCGGAATTTTTGGGAATAAAAAACATTTTATAGTTAAATCATGACTTATTTAATTGTTTAACCTGCAAATACTTCATTATATAACCTCAGAATCAAAACTTTCGTCATGTGACTTCTTGAAGTGAATTTGTACTTTAAGGCATTAACATTGCTGTAACTTCCAGGTCAAATGCTTTTGTGATCATTTTTATCTATTCCATTTCTTAAGTCAGTAAGTCAGATGCAATTAACAGTCTGCAAAGCACTTTCTTCATAGTTTGCTCTCCGGATATTTTTTGTGGTGAAACTTTCTCTATATATTTTTAACATTTTGTTACTGGCTTCTTTTAGCTTTTTCACTTAATTGTCTTCATTTTCCGTATGGTTCGTAATATTTTAAATATTTTTGTGTGACTTCAGTGAGGACTCCTGTTATTTCTGCTGATTTTTATGTTGAAAAAAACAAAACACGTCTGGCAGTGTTACTATCATTAGTTCCCCTCGCTTAAGTTTGTCAATGAATAATCCCATTTGCATCTTTAATTTCATCTGTATGTTTTACGTAGCTGCAATTCTTTCCGTCTGATTGCACTTTTTCTTCGTTTTTTTCTTTTCATTGTGTTAATAAAATCATACACATCCTTTCTTGTTAAAAAAGAGCTCTCAGTACCAGGACATCAAAGAAGAATAAAAAATATTGTAAGTAAAAGGCTAACAAAACTAGGTATACATCATTATAAACAAAGTACCTTAGTCCAAAATGGGGCAAAAATGGTCTAACTTTGATAAATGTTTTGAAAACTGGATGAATTACAGAATCAGATTCAGTTAATATCATCATGCTCGTAAATGCCCGGAAGGTAACTAAAAGACAATATTTAAAAACGGATTTAAAAATTTTAATCCGTAGTGACCCATGAACATGCTACTTGGAATTACTGAATTATTATTCAAGGAATATGTTTTTTTATAAATATAGAGTTAAAGTACATACCTTCTGCTATCGAATACATAGCACGTTCGATTCTGCTAGTCGAGAGAGCAAATATATTTGCTTCGAAAAACACACCACTCTTCTTACTGCGCAAGCAAAGAAGTGCACCGTACGTCACTTGCGCAAGTTCAAACTTGCACTAAATGAAGTGGCGTGATTCCCCCTTCCTTTCCTGATCGGGGAACGATAAAGAAGACATTTTGCTACCCCTTTCATGTGAAATGGAGCTTCTGGAGCATATTCTGATTTCGGACTTTCGACCAACTTTCCCCTCCTCTGGCCTCACTGTGCGCCGCCGCCGCCATGTTCCGCTCATTCTCAATTCTCATTTTTTTAGAATGAACAAGCCTTTAATAGGAAACGTTTATGCCAGAGAGTATGGTTCGCGGACATTCAGTCTTTGGCAGTTGGATGAGAATGTGGTTTTAGAACAGTTAAGTTTAGAAGAGCCAAGCCGACCTGGATCGCCGAGGTGGCTAGGGAATGTGTCGACTCAGCGCCTCGCTCTGAAGTGTCGCGTGTTCGAGACGCGCCGTGGGCATGGTTGTTTGTGCCTTGTCTTTCATGTATGTGTGTTGTCGCCGAAGGCCTTATGAGCCTGCTGACCACAGACCGAGGAGCCCGCAAATGTGTCTAGTCTAAAGGTGAATATGTGTCCCCATGAGAGACATAGTGGGTACCAGGCGCGGACGACATCCCCTGAAACTGGAAGTAAAAAATGGAAAAACAAACAACCAGATGGTGCTATTTTCCTTACAGCGCTGCCAGAAGGTGCAAGAAAGTGAGAATTAGAATTTGGACGTTACTCAGTCTTTGTGTAGACTATTATTCAATGAAATAATCTTCAGAGTACATCCGAAGGGCGATGGGTGACTAATTAAACAAAACTGTCAATGAAGTCTGATTAGACACTTATTAGAGAGTGGTGAAGTTTAAATAGCATGTTCTTTTACAAAATATTCATAGATGTTTCAATGAATCAAAATCAATCAGTTCATAGATGTTACAAAACATCGTAAAATGAGTCGTGACATTTAAAGAATTAATATCCATGTCTTAAAGTATAGTAGGCATAATACTCGTGGAATGTCTGTAATGCATTACCACTCTACATATTTTCCACCATCAATTAACTTTACTTGGATGAACTGTTCGTATGATAAATGTAGAAAAAATATCATTTATTTGACCGGCATTTAAAATTCCATGATGCAGAACCATTTTCAAAAAGATATAAAATGGAAATTTTAGAAATGTATCCAAATCAGTCTGTCAGACTGATTTCATCAAATCTCATTTTTTCCTCAGTTACTCTCAAGTTCAGTTTTCACTCATAGCCAAAGTGTGAAGAAGTTTCAGCCGCGTAAGTCTACTGTGACCAATGGTGGGTCGTGCTGAGGTTACACGGTTGCACAACCCCCAGAAAATGAAAAAGATCTCCTATCTTAAGAATATACATTTTTCTTTGAACATTCAATGTTCAAGATATTGCATCAATATTGATGTATATGAAATCGTTTTGAAACCAATGAGCGTCCAACTGGCGCTCTCTCTAGTGTCTGGTGTCTTGCCAGGAATTGCACTACACTGTTGGCTCTTGGCTGTATTAATCGGTTTATTAAGTTTACTCTTTGGCCCTTCGATTTAACACGGGGAACATACGGCCTTTTGGTGGCGCAGGTACCCTAGTGGCGCTGTTTAGCGCTGCGTGGCAAGTGAGGGAATCTCAGGGGAAAACCCATATTCTGTCTTTGTCTGACTTATTGCAACGTAGTTTTATGATTTTCGCTTGTTATTGAAAGTACACAAGTTCAGTCTATTATTGACGATATTCAATGCATTGTTTATGATATTTGCAGAATTTGTTTTCATTTGATATTAGGTTTGTTGTTTCAAAACTTACATTTGATGAGTTCTTTGTGTAAAGGTGACCGTTCTGGATGTTCATATACGTAGTGTCTCGCGGAAGCCAGTGTGACTGCCGCTGACCAGCGGTTTGCAAACGTTCTTGCGAATACGAGAATTTGAGTTTTGGAAATTACATTTCTGTCATTCAATGGAGGTGCAACCTCCAGTCTGTTGGGGCACCAGCCGCTACTGACGGTAACACAAGCCCATAACGATACAAGCCCATAACGATACAAGCCCATAACGATACAAGCCCATAACGATACAATTCCATAACGATACAAGCCCATAACGATACATGGCCATAACGATACAAGCCCATAACGTTACAAGCCCATAACGATACAAGCCCATAACTGTCGCTTATGGTTCACGAGAGCGAAGGACATCAGGCGGCTTACTAGTTCAGTAGATTCGACAAAGAACGATGGTGTCTTCATTTTCTTAGCCATGTCATAGCCTTCTCTCGCTGGCATGATATACTGAAATACACATGACGCTTGCATGTACGTTGCGTCGATGCATATATCCAGCATAGGAGATGAAGGAGCGGGGCAGAGGAGAAGGGGCTGTGAGGGCCAGGGAAGGGCGGGTGCAGGTGCAGCAGTGAGATGAGAGGGGCGTGGCGTGGTGGGGGTTGGAAGCTTGTGGGCGGCGTGGAAAGTTGATGGATGGAGACGGAGAGTGCGAGGAATGAAAGCGGCAAAGGGCACGTGGGTGGTATAGCAGGGGCGCGGAGGCAGGGGCGGCGTGCGACGGCGGGGAGGGGTCGCGTAGATGAAACTTGGGTGGGTGAGAGACGCGGAAGGGATCTGCGAACGCAAGGGAATGAAGGGGAAGGGGGGACAGCACAGAGCGCTAGGAGCCGTTGCACCTCTATTGCACACTGATCGATAACTAATAGCATATTCATACATCAAATCACGCAGGAGGCATACGCACACTGTCAAGCACTGAAGTATAAGGCTAACGAGCAAACCATCTAATCGCCCAGCAGCGTGCTTCGTGATTACTCGCTGAGCCGAACAACCAAATAATGCACGCTACATTTGCACGAATCACGACTAATTTACCAACCGTTGTCCTCCGTGTTCCATTCCACATTCTTTACAAAATTGATTTACAATTAGAATTTTTTCCTTTGCCAGACTCACTGTAACGCAGGTTACAGAAATATCGTCAACACTGATTAGAGAGCTTTCATCAAACCCTTCAATCAAACCCTTCAAAACCCTTCAATCAAACCCTTACAATTTTGCACCAAACGTTGAAAATTTTGTACCAAAATTTCAAAATGTATACTACATGGGGGGTATATTACCTCGGACAAAATATCCAGAAAGTGCGTGTAAGAATTGTCGCATGATGTACTGAGATACATTCATTAAAAGTTGGAATGTATACCACAGAATTATAATTAAAATTAATAAACAATAACCGTCGGCCCCCGTGGCGCAGGCAATTGTGGCAGACGGTGGCGGCAGCCGTCGTCTGCGCCGAGGAAGCTGCTGGTTCAAATCGTGTGTAGGCATGGACCTATTTGTGATTGTCCCTTCACACCTTGTTATCATTCTATCACATCTTAGTCCATATTTCAAGGCTAACAACCCTGTCTGAACAATGGATACTGCTCGAAAAGGTTGTCCTCATAGAGAGTAAAGGCACGTTAATCTCTCCAGAATAAATATGACTGAGCCTCTGAGAATAACGTGCGGCGTGGTCCGAGATGGCCAATATTTGCATAAAAAAATTAATAGCCACGAACATGAAAGAATCCATTGCCGTTTCTTAACACTATTTCATTATTTACGTTTTCAACCTGCACAAACAGACTGACGCTAAAACTCACCTCAATTCGACAAGACATTCACGACACAGCCAGACGAAATATCCACAAGACACTTCTAAACCCAATTTTCACCCCATTCATGAACGCACATCACCATATCTTGACTAATCCACCTAAACACAAAAAATACTTATCGCACCCATTAGACATCCTTCAACAATCACCACCCTATTTGCTACAAAACCATCTACCCGCTAGCACAGGCATAATAACCCTCCTTGCAACTCAGGACAATCCCACATCTTCAACACCCAAAATTACTTTTCTTCCCTCCTCTTCTCACCCCATCCTCTCTCTCCAAACAACAGCTCTGGGAGGCCACCCCTCCCGTTTTCCGTTTGATGAACATTCGCCAACGCTGCCCACACACCCAGATGGGGATGAGCATTCATGCAGGACCATCACTACAAACCCACCGAGTACGTGTGTAGAGGCAACATCTACCAATGTCTGTTTATCTTTTCATGCATTTTCAATGATGCATCTAGAAACTTTCATTTTTATTTGTAACAATTTGCTATCAAGGAGAATCATAGTTGGTATTTTAATATGGGCTATGGCACAGGTGGATGCTAATGGTATATCAGGTTTATAATTTCAATGCATTTCTTTAATTATGATTGAACACAAGGTAGTGTAAATTATATTCGTTATTAATGCATTACAATTATCTGCAAGTAAAATCAATATCAAAAAGTTTATCTCGTGTTATAGTGTATTTGTCATTATAATAATTCGTATATATAACACTGGCCAACACAAGGTTTGGTGCCTCAGATGTTAAAGTTAATCCTGGGTATTTCGATGTCACTGATTCCAAAGAATGCATTAGTTTTGTCCTATCAGCTCTAGTTTCGTAAATATGGAATTATCGTCTTCTTACACCCCTTCTACATTGTGTGAGCTTGAATTTGGGAGCATCAATGGCATGTGGATATAAAATATTTACTTTACTGGTGTTAATTTCTTGTAAAATAAAATAAATTTGTTTTTATAAATGAAATATATTGAGTAGATAACTGTATCACATAATTTCTTATCAAAATGTTTTAAAAAATCACAAAACCAACCATTCAATCAACACCCAAAAGTGTTTTTTTTAAATAGATTTTTTGGAATGTGAAATACCCTAGCAGTCTCGCTGCATGTTACAGCAGTACTCTGCCATATGCATGTATCCTATTTTCCTTGGTGTCTCTCTTCCATTGGTAACCATGTTGGTGAAATATTTCACCTTGCTCTTCACTTAGATCACCAAATGAAGGAAAGCAATCCAAGTGGCTATGTAAGTAACGGAACTTAATACTCATTGCCGTCAAGCACATAGAAATTGGAAAACATTGTTTGTACTAATTGTGGAAAGTAGACCAGGCGCTCGATTCAATTTCACTCATGGATTCGAAGAAATTTGAAAATGTACGTAAATATGTTTGAAATTTGAAAATGTACGTACTCCCGGAAATGTACGTAATATACACTGGAAGCGCAAACCATCTCATTCCCAACAACTGTACAAATTGCTTCAATAAGACTAGATCGATAAGTAAAGGAGGAAGAAAAATTTTCTCTCGAGCAAGTAAAGGTAAAATGATCACATTGTTTTCCCTTTCAACTATATCTGTTATCAGAGGTCATGTTTTCCTCAACCACTGCTCACTTTCGGCTCTGCTGTGTCACAGAAATATACATCAGGGATAGTTTGTGTAGCCACTTTGACCGAGGAAACAATTCACCATTTTCAAATAAAAAAACACACTGATGTTCATAACACGGATTTTTTTTAAACTAAAGAAATTATCTTCTTTCATACATAATGACATAATGAGTGACCAATTGGAACAGATCCGTATTTGTTGCCGTTTTGTAAGGGTACACTATATATAGTGACGTCACGGGGTTAGACAACCCCATAACGCCACCATCAGCTATGTAAAGAAGCCCACTAACAGAGAGGACTAGGGTATGCGGCGGTGCGATGGCCGGTAAACGCGCCATCTGCCCACAGCTTTTCAAACTGCGACGCCCGAACTAATGAGTAATGATTTTCCGGGAGGTCACGAAAGGAGGAGAATATGCACCCCTCCAAAATTTCCCCAGGCGCGAGTACCATAAGTATCGCGGCGCGCCTCGGAGGAACTCTCTTTTACGGCAACAGCGACGGCGACCAGAAGAAGCTTTCTTTGACTACAGCAGTAACGGCGAGTACAAATAGATAGTATAGGAGTTTATTTTAAATTGATAGTTAAAAGCTAGCTCGGAAAGCGTATCTTAGAAAAGTGAAGTAATTAGGGAATAGAATGCAAAATCATTCGCTGCAGTCACAATAATTCGGAGAGCAAGCGAAATAACTGTTTGACGTCGAAATAACTTCAAAGTTGTAAAATTCGCGCAGAAGGACATTAATTAAATCCAGCATCTCACATTGTACGCTGAGACCCCACATGCCTAAAGTGTTGTAGGTCGGCCGAGCATTTGAGCATAACTCCTGCAACATTAATAATTTCGAGGCTGGAAGCGCGAACGAACGTGTACGAGGCAGTGGAAGACGGACGACCCCAGGAAGAGCGAAGCGTAGGCGAGAAGGACTTGGTCTAGAGTGAGGATAGTACGGGTTCGGAACGAGAGAAAGGTGTGGAAATTGGAGGCTTGGCGGCGTTCGAGCGGAAGGAACTGCTTTCGTCGCAGCACAGCACGCGAGACGAGGCGGCAACGCGGGACGAGCGGCAGAAAATCCCCAAGGTTACCTACAGGCGAGCGACGCGGAGCTATTGAGGGAAAGGAACTGGCAACGTTTATGCAGCGTTCAGCTGGGGAAAGAGGATAGTGGTAAATACACGACCATCAGTGATAAAAGTGGGTGAAACGTCTAAAATAGGTGGGAGAAGTATTTCGAACTGGCAGTCGAACTCGAAGTGGCAGTTTCCAGGCCATTTACTGCACGTATCATTAGATTCATTTAAAGAGCCTATACCTTGTACAATTTTACGTAAATGATTCAGAAGTTTTATATGTTGTACAGTTAATATTATTTAGAAAGATCAATTTGTTGTATTGTGTTTAAATAAATTGCTTTTGTGACATGTAAAGGGGTATGAATTAAGTAACGTGAATGCCACGTATATTTTTTTGTGTTCAGTATCATAGTGAGTGCGAAGCCCAAGGCTAGCACCTGTGAAAGGGTTTCTTTGAAACAAGTATCAAATTCATTGAAATAAAAAGCCGTGCACGGAAAACTAGAGGCCAAAAGAGTAAATAATTTAGTAGTGGAAAAACTCAGAAAGGAGTAATCCAATCCTAAATTGTAGTTGATGAAAGTGTGTTCAGGCAGTCGAGGTGACGTCTATATGTTTTGTTTTTTTTGTCTTGTTTCATTTTTTCAGTGACCAGCTACTTAAAGTGCAATAACCTGTAGTGAAATTGCGTCACTGTAAATTTTCTCATTGAATATATGTTCATATTATTCGTATTTTATTTGATTCATTGTGTTAAGGGTTCAGACCTTTCTCATACCCAAAAGATCCTGCTTCCTGAGAATTGTAAGCTCTCTTCACGAGCATTCATACTATCACGACCCACCACGTGTGCTAAAGTAGGTAAAGTAGATAGGTGGGCGTGCTAATATATATATATATATATATATATATATATATATATATATATATATATATATACTTACCTCAGTTTCCGTATTAGGGATTCTGGTTGACCACGCAAGTACTTACTACATATTAAAATTTTGAATGTAAGATCGAAATGATAAAGACAAGGGATCATTCTAGGGGGGAGCGCCTTTGTTATGAGGATGTTGGCTTTGGATTTGATACTTTTCTTTTTTCAATTTACGACGCACCAACTTACACATTACACTTATTCGTTTATTCATAAAAAACATGAATATGTTTAACAACCAGAATTTCTTCATTATATAATCGCATGCTGTTAATGTGATTAACATTATTACCAATTAAACTGTTTGAAATATCTAATCATCCGGGAGCTACCACACTCTTATGCAATAATAATATACCAACATTCTACATCCTACATTTTCACATTCACAATTATTATTACCTAACAAACTACTATATTGGAGTTGGTCTGTAGGCGAACATGAAGTTTGACCAGTTTGTGTATTAGTAAGCCCTGATGAAGGAATTACATATTCCGAAACGTTGGTAAACTAATGTGTTTCATTAATTGAGCGATCCCGTGATCCATATCCCACCACATATATATTAATTCAAAATAAACTGTGAAAGTGACAACATGTTATATTCACTGTATCTTCAAAACTAGAGCTGATGCAGCCAAGTAGTTAGCATATTCGGAATCAGCGGTCCTGAAATACCTATATTCAGCTGTAAAACTGCAGGCACTAGAGGTTTCTTTATTACTGTACAAACAGTAAAAATGTCATCTAACTAGAGCTATTCTTTACCCCGTATGATATCTAGCCTTTACACACCAACAGATTTCAATGGTGTTGCATTAAAATTATTTATGTTCAAATGCAAATCTTGATTGAAAAATTATATCTTGGTGTGAAATGATCTTGTGCGTATTAAATTTAACCTTTTATTTCCATTTTATCATCCTTATGAGTAATTTCAATAATGAGTTATTAGATGGAAAGAGATCTGATTATGGTCCATTACGGAACAAATTATACTTGTTTGTTTGGTTTCCATGGTATACCTCGGACTCTCAACGCTCCTTTTACCATCTAGCCCATCTAGCGAAGAAAGAAGGTATCAGCTTGCGTGACGAAACAGGCGAAGCTCAGATGCTTCGTTTAGGCTTGAGGATCTTTTACATGCAGTAAATCTACTACATGGAACAGCCGGCGTTACTTCCCTCTAAAGGATTCTTTCGTCCTTAAAAGTCCACGTCTTTGATCGGGTTTGAACCCGTAAACTTGGCCCGACTGGCCGATACACCTGATACGCCGTAAGTTAGAGAACAGCTTTATACGCTATACACGCTTTAGAACAGCGAACATACGAACAGCGCGATACGTTTTACGTTATACCACCGAACTCGCTCGTCGCTGTCATGAACGCGAATATCTTCAGAAGCGAGGTTTTCCCATATGTTTGAAAGTATACATGGTGTACTCGGCTCATTCTTCTGTGAATGTCTGCTGCACCATTTCCTTCTTGAAGAAAGCGAATAGTACCACACAGATCGGACTTGGCGAGAGCATCAGTCGAATCAGCCTTCTTCATGTGAAGTTCGCCTACAGTTCAGCTTAATTGGCGACATGGCGTAGGTTTGGAAGAGGTTACGCTGAAGATGCGCAATCGCACACAAACTACTCCTACACGAAACCTCTTACTTACCTAAGGGTTTAACTGATGGATCAGAGACTAAAAAGAACTGCAACCGTATTTATTCATACCTCATGTACACTTAAACTATAAAATATTTCAAATATACTATTTCCAAACTGCTAGTTTCTTATGTGTAAATGTTTGAATCCTGGATTTACTAGTTCTTCTACAAATAATATATAAACTCCCTTTTCATTGGCCGTCAGAGGTCCTCCCGGCAACAACAATAATCTCAAGGAAAACACAGTAACAGGAATTACCAATAGGAATAACGCGAGGAAGGAGTGGAGTGGTTTTTAATGTTTTAATGTAATTATTGTATGTTACCATCTGCATGTATATACTATTTTTTAACAACCAACGTTTGATATTTAACAGTTACCAAATTCATATTAAACCTTCTATTTAGTCTTCTCCAGGAATGAGATTAAATGATGGGCTCATTACAAATTCAAATTAATAGATATGATGCCATGAACAAATCTTTTAGGACAATTCCTGAAGAATAAATCAATTATTTTCATAATGTTTTGATCTGAATTTGTATGTAATAGTTGTCAACTTGTCTGCTTCAGGTTCAGAAAATGAATAAATAATAAATGAATTTTCTTGAGGAAATGATAAATCAATGATAAGGATGATAAATCATGTTCCTATGTGGCTTATTTACTTTAACGAAAATGTTAATAACAAAATGTCTTTTGCAATTGAGACCTATCTGAAGTTTACTGTACGTAAATCTCTCACATCTTGAAAACGTAACTCATTAGAACTCACACATTCACGCATTAGATCAGACCAATACTAACTTTTCCTATAGCCATATATTGCATAAAAAACCTAATCCAACCTGTACCTCCTGCAAGTGCCTGCTCAACATTAATTACATCCTCCAGGAATGTCTCCAATACAACTGTGTCAGACCTCAATTTTTTGATACTGAAAATTTTAATTCTATTCTAACTTATGATAAATACCAAAGTAATGTAACAAACTTTTGTGTTAAAATAGGTGATTTCGATATTTAAGCACAGGTAATCTCCTCCTCCTTATCTGTAAATTATCATTTATGTAATTTAATGCTGTTTTATGTATCCAAGGTTCTATGATAACCTTAATATTGTAGAAACTGAATATTCTTAATGTACAGTTATAATTTCAAAAACACGGAGAGTTCGCGGAAAATGGAACTAGCACCATATTTTCTACCGTTAGCTCAGTGCATCAACTGATGTCACTGTAGTGCCTATGACAGGGAGGTCCTAGGTTCGAGTCCTGATGGCGGCTAGATTTTCGACACTAACTTGTGAGCTAGGTCGAATTCAGTCGCTGTCTGGAGAAGAATTCAAGCGTCCGGCTGCTCTGGTCGGTAGTTTTCCGTGGTTTCAACACCAGGCGAAGGCCGGAGCAGTATTCAAATAAACGGGCCACGGACCGCGCGCGATCATTCCTTCATCTTCCTTACACTAACATGCACTACGCTACCACATATTGCGGGAGACTGGTCGGGAGCTTAGAGCTTGTCCCGGTCTGGGGCGGTGCCCCGCTGGTGGGAGATACCTGATTGAGGGAATCCCCGCTAGCCGACGGTAGGTCGGCGCCGGATCTCGCCATCCAGCGGGGGGAAATCACCGCCACCTCCCGAGAAAAAACAAGCATTACACTTACGGGACTCATGATCTAAGCTGTTGACACGCTGGAATCACTAACAACCAACCAACTAACCAAACAAATTGGAGCGGCTTTTGAGAAAAAATAGTTTAAAAAATTAAATTCGCCCTAAATCACACGAAATCTCGTATTTTCAAAATATTGTACATGATCTTATTTCAAGATCTGTCTTTCAAGAGATTACAATCAAGAATAATCTTAATAATCTTGCAATTTTTGCAAGACGCCCCAAAAACAGGAAATTTGGGTCAGGGCATCGACTTATTGCAGTGCCTCTGACCGGTAGAGGGATAAATTCCACGACCTCTTTTATGTCAGAATTTCTAAGAAATCTACTGTCATGTGTGATTCTGGTCACATTGCCGCAATGTTATTTTCATATCAGAATCACGGAATATCTCGGCATTCTCTTTGTAAGGGCGCAATTCGAATACGAGTGCATTCAATGGCACCCAAAATTGTCTCTGAGTAGCTGAGCAAAACGTTGTTTAATTGAGGAGTGTTCCTGCCGATTTGGAAAGTAGAGGTGCCTTTGTTCCAAAGAGCATATTAGCTCAGACACATTTCACTAAGCGGCATTTTGTACTTTCTGATGTTTATTTACATGCAGGGATATTCATTTTACTCACGTTAAAAACATCAAAAGTTGAATTATCACGGGTAAATCCGATTCTCTACCGTCCATGTGATTGCAGTAAGATCGCAATATTTCGGCCAAATGAATAACAGTTTCATTCGAAAGCTTCTTTGAAATTCTCGATTGTTGTATTCTTCTAAAAAATTGCTGCGATCCAGAAACACTTATTTTCGGGTTCAGTGTCCTGAACCGATGAACATTGGCTCCAAATTCATCCATAGGTGTAAAGTGCTCAATGTCCTACTATTCGAGTGAATGAGTCACGGCTTCAAACCACCCTTTGCAGACGTCTGCAATTTTTGAGCCGCGGCCTCGAAACTTTGCCAAAGCCGCGTCTTATCAAGCGACACTGAAGTTTCCGGCCGTGGCAAAAAAACGCGGTTCAGACCTCGTCTTAGAAATCCACCCATAGTCAATTGAACGTAGAATTCACGAATAACACGCTCTGGTGAAAACCATATAGTATCTATAAACACAAAAAAAAATATGGAATGACAGGAATTGTATACTACAAATTCGCTTATTGTGATTTGGAACCAAATGATGATGTACCTCAGAAACACGCATTTCGACGACAGAGGTTGCACAAATATTCGACCTCTGAGCAAGTGGTTTACATTTATTAATGTACAGTAAATAAGTGAATAGCCGACCTGGATGGCCGAGGTGGCTAAGAGCGAGTACCGATTCAGCGCTTCGGTCCGAAGGGTCGCGGGTTCGAGTCCCGCCTTGGGCATGGCTGTTTGTCCCTTGACTTTGTATGTATGTGTTGTCGCGGAGGGCCTCGCGTTCTGCTGACCCCAGATCAGAGGAGCCCGCAAGTGTGTTGGTGTCTAGTGTATGGTCGAATATGCGTCCCATCGGGGCGTAAAGGGTAACCGGCTGTCGGCTGGAGAAAAGCCCTAGATTTTTAAAAAAAGTGAATATTCCACCCTAATTCCACCGTATTAATGTACAGTAAATAAGTGAATAAGTTCCCACACATTATAAAAGTGACTATTGTCACGTTTCATTTGATATTAAGGATATTGCGTGTCTCATTTTATTAGAAGCCATCATTGTAAGTCTCAGTAAATGAAAGCGCGTCTTTACAAGCAAGTAGGTGGTAGGTTGAAAGAAGTGGCGTCGCACGTGCGAGGCCCCGCAAGTAGCGTCGGCGGGCGTGGAGGACCGGCCTTGGGAGAAGAGCTGGCGCAGGGCAGAGAGCAGAGGGATGAACGATGTGCGCCGGAAGCGGCGCCGATTGCAACTCGAACTGGCGTTGGCAATCAGCGCGCTTCCGGCGCAGGCATCGTGGCCCCTTGCGGACTGGAGGCCAGGCAGCAGGCAAGTGGAAGCCTCGGTGAAGATACACATCTGCTCCCGGTGAGCGGCCGGCCGCGGCCTCCGGATTTTCGCTTTCTAAGCACACACGTCCTACAGTAACAAATACTTTGCTTGGCGACCTTCAAACGGGAGCGGCAACCAAGGTCCGCGAGCGGCCCGCGACCCCCCCCCCCCTGCCCCATTGCCGCGCGTGCAGCGACAAACTCGTGCCAGTGCGGCCGCGTTTGCGACCTCCCTCCTACAGAAGATCCGAGCAGTGGAAGAGGTTCAAAACTCTTCAACATGCCCACCAGAGTCTGGTGGGCTGCACAAGTCTCTCTGATTACCAAGTAGATGAATTTAAAACACACGTAACTGTTTGTGTAAAAAAATGATAAATCACTAAGAACACACTATTTAACTTACAAATAAGTCTTTTATAATATTTATTGCATTGGGTTGGCACTAAGCGCCGGAGACTCAGTATTTTCCAGAAATTTTCATATTTATCCGAATACAGACATTGTGAAAGGACAAGCCAGATGTGAGAAAAAAATTGACCGCCATATCAATAAATATGGTTGTAATAGGAGTCGTTTATTTATTACTGCACGATTTCTTAATTTTAATCCAAAACGCTGAAAAAGGTCCCGAAGGCAAATTGACAGCACAGTGGACCTTGTTGTTACCAACAACATCTTTTGCGCTAATGAGGTTGAAATGCAGGCATTGTGGCTTGGACTCATCAAAAGACTTCTCTTACGCTGGCACT
>BLKR01011693.1:0-28859 GCA_011170035.1 Teleogryllus occipitalis
TATATGATATATGACATATGATATATATTTTTATTTATATATAATATATATCATATGTTAGGTAAGCATTTTCTTGAGTAATTTTGATTTTTTGCGACTCGTGTTAACGGATATCGTAACGCTCCGAGCACGTGCTGGTAGGGAGATCGCTGCGCGACTGTGGTTGGTGGACTGTTACATTTAAGATATACGTTAAACACGAGTCGCAATAAAATTAAAATTGCTCAAAAAATGCTTCTCTAACGTATGACAATATCATTGGATTTGTCCTATTATGCTCGTCATGATAGACTAAAAATATATAATTCCATTTGAAAATCACAATGTTACCTCAATATCTCATAAAATACAAGTGATAAAATCGAAACGAAAACATACCCATTCCTTTATGCATTTCCGTGAAAACTGCATTGCAATAACTTCAACCATTCAAAACTTACAGGAAGTGCTAACGTTACATGACTCACCCAAATGTATATCCAATTACCTTACGAATAGTGTTAAAACTTCCTTTTAAAAAGGTGGTCAAGTCTCCTTGCCCATTCCCCGTGGAGTGACCCGATATGGAAGTCGGAGGCTGCAGGGTGTCACCATCGGAGGTAGGGATGCGACATCTCCAAACAAGCACTGATGTTCAAAAACAATTCATAAATCCAAAACCATGATTTTAAACATCAATATTTTTAAAACTATATTAGTAGCCTCTCACATCCGTGCCCACGTGAGGAGAGGTAATTTAACTTCACGATGGTCGTGTTTATTACTCCTTAATTGAGATTTAGCTGACAAAACAAAACCAAAAAATTGTCAAGAAATTAACAAAACGTTTATTATCGAATTGAAAAACACAAAAATAATACACTACATTTATCAACAAAACTTTGACTAAATTAATTTTCATCCTTGGTCACTGTGGTCCAAAAAATCTTCAGATATCTGAAAATCTGAAAATTATTGTAGGTTTTTGTGATTATGATTCATTGTTGATTACGAAATAAAATATCAAACACGTTAAAACATCGGTCACAAAAATCAACTTTAAAAACAGTGTCTTCAAATCGATTTTAAATATAAATCGAGATTTAAAATCGAATCGAGATTTATTGCTTCATTAAAAGATCAACCTATTCAACATCGATTTATTGAAGGCCATTTTTCTCAACATTGATTTTTTGTGGCCGATGTTTTAACATTGAAACGACGACATCCGTGTCGCATCCCTAGCGGAGTGGGCGAGCGGGCGAGCGAACGACCGGCCTGCGGAGCAGCTCCCGGCAGCGGCTCCTGTTGCTCGTTTTGCTACAACCGCCGGCGTTTATCTGCCCCCTGGCCCCTGGCCCCCGGCCCCCACCCCCCGGCCGCCGGCGCTCGGCTCCCGGCCCGCCCCCAGCCCGCCCCCAGCCACATTAGGGCGTCGCGCGCGGGTGCCGGCGCCATCTGGACAGCCCTGTACTTAGCCGGCTGGCTCCCGGTTAATTGCAGGCTCCCGGCGTGCGGCGGTGGCGCCCTCGGCCCCCGCCCCCGCGTAAGCGGCTGCTGGGGACGCAATTACGGGAGGTCGGCTGGCGCCGGCGCGGATGCTCAGGCGTAGACTAGCGCCGGCTACCCAGACTTCAACCGTGTATAGACAATAGTTTGACAAACCAGTTACCATTGACTTTAAAAATTAATTGACATCAATTTTTTTAAACACGCAATGTGACACATTTAAAAATTTTATTCTGCAGTGCAGGCTGCCCCACGCTTCTTCTTTTTTAAATTTAATTGGCAGTTTTGTAAAAAAAGAAGTGTTTGGTCGAATATGATGTTTTAATATGTGCTTCACGTCTTGTAATACTATTTTGAGCCTTCACACGGATGTCCGGAGGTTCCAATGCGCTAAAATTGTGGGATTTCTGAGGGTAGAAAACGATCCTTTTAAAATATCTTTTTGTTCAAATACTTCTATTGTTATTTGATTTCCTGTGCAGAACTCCAGGACCTGCTCAAACGCTTTCAGGGTAGAGAGGTAACTAACAGCGCACGTAGGAGAGAGGAGTTTTTAGAAACATGATAATTTAAATGAATAAAAGAACAAAAATGTTGAATTTTATCACCCTTTATTATAGTTTAAACTTTACTCAAGTTATAGTTACAAAATTTATATTTGTATTACGTTATATTGAACCAGTTCGTTTAGAAGTAATTGCAATAAGAACCAGACTACATGAAAAAAAAGAAAGAAATTTACCACGAAAATATATTTCTAATAATGGATTTATGATTGTTAAAACTATCTGTCTGCGATTGATGCAAAAGGGGTGATTTTTAGACAAATAAAGTGATTATAATATGGGTAAGATGGACGTATTTATTTACATTTTTTTAACAATCTGAATCCAACATATACATTCTCGCCCCAAGGAATGCTTACATAATACTATTTATACAGCAATTTCTCTCCGAATTAACACACCTCAGTCATCATTTTTTGGAAAACTAAAATTTTCAAAAAATTGTTCATTACCCTATTTGACAATCTAGCTTTAAGGAACAGATTTCATTAAGGGGAAAATTTTCTATCTTTAATATGGCCGAAGGGACGGACGGACTGACGGCCGGGCAGACGTTTTGCAGTCATTCGATTTTTCGTTTTCAGGAATCCACAAAATATGGATTCTGGCTACACCACGTGTTAGAAGATTTATTTTTCTAAATTGAGCAAGTGAATTTATTCCCTTTTTCGTTATTAGGGCCTTGTAAAAACAGTTTTTTGCCAAAAATTCACCGTTCTTTTGCGCACCGTTACGTAACTTTCTCTCCCTGTGTAAGCGGATGCGAGAAAGTAAAAACCGGGTTCATGCCTGAGAACAGCGCTAGCTGGCCAAAGTCCGATTAATCCGACCTTAAAGTGTGTAAAATACACACTTTACACACACACACACACATATATATATATATATATATATATATATATATATATATATATATATATATATATATATATATTGAAAGAAAGAAACAATTGAAAATATGAATAACTGTTCTGGGGAGCCTACTAGGGATGTTCGCAAATACTCCCAGAAGTGCTTCGTTACGCTGTAGTCATCACTGTTGCCACCGCCGCGCCGCGCCACCTCAGCAGCCAGCTCTACTGTCACCGCTCCCGCGGCCGCCCTCGCCGCCTGTCCTATTAAGACGTTATCGCGCGGATGTTTCTCGCGGGCGCGCTGATACGCAGGCCGTGCGTGACGCGCGCTAAACACACGGCGGCGTGCGCCCGCCTCCTCCCTCCCTCCCTCCCACCACTCACTCCACTCAATCGATGCCACGCGGACCGTGCTGTTAGCACGGCATGGAAAAGTTTGCAGGCACTTGCTTGCGATGCGAAGTTCCGTAATTAGCCGACATACGTCTCCAAATTAAACTTTAAACTAGTGGAGCACATACTTTCTCGCTTATATATAAATTCGTAATTTTTGAAAAACAGTGAGAGTTCAACGAAAATGAGCCCCACGCCAATTTTTTAAAGGTCGCTTCTTCTATCCGTGAAAAAAACGAAGAAAAATTTAGAACGATTTTTAGATTTTTTGCATTAATTTCTTTTTGTCGAGTTGTTCTGCCAAAAATCCGCCGTTTTCCGGCGCAGATTACATACCTTTCTCTTCTTACGAAATGAGAGGGAGTAAAAGGAGCCTAAATTATGAGTACGAGTTATTCGTTTTTTTGCGCTCATTTGTTCAATTTCGCAAAAAAGAACTCTCGGTATCGCGTTAAATTTGCTTTCGTATTCTTAGAATTCGGTGATGTCAGAACGATTTCAGGATGAACTCAAAGCACATGCAGTGGCTAGGTAGACAAACTAAAATTAAACACAAGTGGGTGTTATTACTGGGCGCGTGAACTGAGGTTATTAGTCCCGTAAAATCAGTGCACGTTATATCCATAGAGGTGGCGGTACTCCTCCTCCTACTGGAACGTGAGAACAGGCGCCGAACTATAAATCGGCATGCTGGATTTTATCCACTCCCAGGTATCTCCCTCAGCAGGGCGCCACCCTAACCGGGAAAGCTCGTAGTTCACGACTTGTGTGGTTCCGTAGTACAAGGAAGTGCGTATTATAAAGAGGAAGGGGTGGGGAAGGTTGAAGTTCTTTCTTCGCGCAGTCTGTGGCCCGGTTTTTAGGGTACGGAAAACGAGGTACAGATAAGAGAGGTCGGTCGCTAGAATTCTCTTCCAGACTGGTCGAATTCGATCTAGTTACGAGTATGTAGCTAATGTCGAGAATCTGTTGAAATGTGAGAGTATATTATTCATTTGGTCTTCTCGAATTATAATTAATGTAATTCATTATATATATATATATATACACATATATATATATATATATATATATATATATATATATATATATATATATATATAACATCGTATCATTTGTACAAAATTTGTTCTAAATTGACCCAAACTTTTGTTTCTAACTGTCTCTTTACTATTTATGAGAATAAGGAACTCACTGAACCGCCAACTGTTTCCTTCCGACTGGCGATATTTTTCAAATGCATCTCGCTCTTAATATTATACCTGAACAAGGCATTTTATTTCTTTCCTGAAACTTTTAAGTGTCTACTCATAAAATGAAATAATGAGGCCGTGGGTAATGGTCGTAAATTTAGCATTATCGTCAAAAGAAGCTAAAATGTGTCATGATGGAGTCGTAAAAATTAATGATTCCCCCTGACTCAATAATTATTTTCGATCGTGTTATGATTATGCAAATTCACTACAGACCAAACAATACCTTGCAAATATTGTATTTACAAAATTCATGTCGGGAGTTTCGAATTGTCGACACCACTGGTGTTATCGGATATCATTTCTTATGTCTTAGCTAACCCGTAGACTAATGCTGTTTCTCCAGCTGTGGGGTTTATCTTATAAAAGTTCTCATAGAAGGTACCATTATCTAATAATTACAATCTCACCACCGTTTGATGATTTCCTATATATGATAATATTAATTAGTCAATGTTACTTCTTTGTACTAATTTATACTTATTTTCGGCTGAAAATGGTTCATTACCTTACGTAATATATTCTGATAATTTTTATGCATATTCTGATAATTTTTATTAGATACGTACATCTTTTATTACTTTTATTACTACCATTTTTGAATTTTGTGTTAAATGTTGTTCGTTAAAAGCAAATTATTTATTAAATTAGTTTTTAATTGAATTGTTGGTCTATCTAAGAAGTGAGTCTATGTTCAAGGATCTCATCAATTTACGTTGTAAATTATTCGTATCACCACGGCTGGGATTTTGATGATCTGAAAATTCTTTGAAAATTACCTACAAAATTACTTAAAAATAAGACGAAAATGACATATGAAATGACTTTAAATAGGGGGAAAATGAACAATTTTTAAAAAAATACTAAAAAATTTGTATGAATATGTTTATTTATCCAATGAATTTTACAATTTTAAATACATTTATTTACATAAATTATATTTAATACAAAGTCTTTATTTTAGGAGGAAATGTAATTCTGATCTCCGATCTTGCAACCGTCAGTTTTGAAAGGCCGAGGAAGATACCGAAGATCCCTGGAATTTTGAGAGTTCCAAAACCAGAGTCCACTGTAGTAGTGAATTTCATCATTAACTGATGGTACAATAAAAAACTTTGTTTTAGTGTGTCATTGTAAATTCATGAAACTTTCACTAACCAAATCACGAAAAGGAAACAAAATGCGTAACAATGACAAAAATGCCACAAAGATGGAGAAATTAAAAATGGCAAAAAAATTCCTAAAAAGTGACTCAATAATTATACATTTCTATCACCTATATGTGGTGATAAACATTCATTTACAATTGAAATTATTGAAGGCATTGTCATTGTCAACAATATTATTTATTATAGAAATAGCAGCTTTCGATGGCTTAGCCATCATCATCAGTTTTCTGCTGTCTGGGAGCCACAAAAACGACTACGCAGTTTAGTCTGCTAAGGTAGATTGGTTGGTTGGTTTTTTCGTGTTTCCGGGCGCGTCAACTGATTTGGTCATTTTCCCCGTAAGTGTAGTGCATGTTTGTTCTCGGGAGATGGCGGTGATCTTCCCCCGCTGGATGGCGAGATCCGGCGCCGACCTACCGTCCTACCGTCGGCTAGTGGGGTTTCCCCCTAACCAGGACTCTCCCACCAGCAGGGCACCGCACCAGTCGGGACAAGCTCTAAGCTCCCGACCGGTCTCCCGGAATATGTGGTGGTGTAGTGCATGTTAGTGTAAGTGTGTGAAAGGGGAGAGGAGAGGACAAGGAAGAGGAAGGAAAGAGCGCGCGCGGTCCGTGGCCCGTTTGGTAGGGTACTGCTCCGGCATTCGCCTGGTGTTGATCGGAGAAACCACGGAAAACTACCGATCAGAGCAGCCGGCCGCTAGAATTCTCCTCCAGACAGCGGCTGAATTCGACCTAGCTGAAAAGCTAGTGTCGAAAATCCTGCCACCGTCAGGACTCGAACCTAGGACCTCTCTGTCAGAGGCGGTGCAATGACACCAGTCAATGCACTGAGCTCCTGGTTACTAAGGTAGACGAACAGCGTGTGCGCATACTCTCTCGTCAAATCGAGCACCGGATAATCATCAAGTATTTTCGCAAACTGGTCAAACGGCTACGGAAATGCATGAAAGGTCGGTGCATATTTCCGGGATAGACGCAATGAGCAGAAGATGCGTTTAGACTGATTTAACCGTTTTTGGGAGGGGAAGAACCACATGCAGGACCCCCGCTGCCTAACTACGATATATATGGGAGGAAATATATCGCACAGTGTAAGCACCATCACTGATCAATATCTGGGTAAGAGCAAGGTCTGTTCTCGTTTTGTGTTGCACCTATTAACTGACGATCAGAAGGAAGCACGCAAGCTCACTGCCAGAGATTTTATTTACACATGTGACAACGATCCAACCTTTCTTCAAGCTACAGTCACAGTCGATGAGAGCTGGTGCTATCAGCACGATCCAAAGTCGAAGTAATTATCAATGGCAAAGCTATCAGCGGCGTCCCCGCGCTCCGAAAAGAACCGCGTTCCCCTAAAGGAACAGTACCCCCAAAAAGGGCCTCGTCCAAACGTTCAGAATGAAGACAATCTTGCTTAGGTTTTTCGATAGTAACGGCCTGATCCACCACGAATTTGCCGCGGAAGGAAAAACCGTTAACAGTAAATTCTACGAAGCTGTACGAAGTTGCACAGGAATGGGAAGTGTAGTCTGTTGCATGCAAACCCACGTTCTGCTACACGTGTACGCAACTTCTTGATTAGAAGCAGTGTAATTGTTCACACACATCCACCGTACTGGTCTTATTTGGCGTCTACCAACACACTTTTGTTCCCTCGACTCAAGGGCGGTCCTGAAAGGCGGAGGTTTTTAAGATGTACCGGACATTGAACAACGTATGACATCTACGTTTCGTTTGATCACGAAAGAGGCATTCTCTGACTAATTCCAGCAGTTTTATCGCCGATGTCAAAAGAGTATAGCGTCCAACGGAGTTACTTGAGGGTGAATAAAAATATTTTTCCACGATTTGTGTTAATCCTTTTAGCGTCCATTTTGTACTTTTTAGCCCCATTTTGTATTCCCATTAAACTAATGCTCACTGTGGATGAGATCCGCAGGGGGTGACATTGGTGAGAGAAGTCTGCGTTGATTATCAACAGAACTCTTATGAATCTCAGAAGTAATACGAAGTACTCATCTTCGATCAGGTCGCCTTTCAGCCATTTCAACTCTTTCAGCCACCGCACATCCCACATCTCTTTTCAATCTAATAGTCCTTTACATCTCGGGATGGGACGCTCCCAGTCCTCAGCTGTCGGAAGTGACTCGTATACTCGTTTCCACCAATCTCTAGTGGGTCGTATTGACAAAGCATCCCGTAGGTCCATCTCGGCAAAGCAAATCGGTGGGGTCGAGGGTTTCTACGTCCGATAGATTCAGGAAGTGGGTTTAGAGGGCTATACACGATTGTGTCTGTTCCGTGTTTCACCATGTCACATTACAGAACGCCCCTGCCTTACGCAGGATTTGAACTCACAACTCAGAAGTAACGTTTCTTGGGGTGCAAATGCTCCAAGAACCTACACCACCCAAGCTGGTCGGGAATGGAAAGAAGATAGTTGAAAGGTGATATATGGCGGCTGGGAGATCCTCATCACATCACAACACATAAGAAAACATTAATATACTAAATATAACGTGGTTGTGTGTGGTAGTGGCTGTCACAGAGGAAATAGACGTGGAAAGATATTTTGCTAATTTTTGTTTTTGACAGAACAAATTTACAGAACATGACAAACATTTAGTATATTTTTTAATATTTGCCCTGCTCAGTGAATTTGTCAGCTAAAAAATTCGTTGGCCAAATATATTCCAACAGGACAAAACATACATGACTAAGGCGGGATTGGAACACGAATATCTTCAAACCAAGCTAAGATGCAACCGCCTTAGCGATCTCAGAAACCTAGGTGGGCGAATTCGTACGAATCATTTGAGTAATACTTACTAATTACTCCATCATTGAATTAATAAACTTAAGATATCAGGTTTTCAAAACCAGCGAAAAGCCAAATTTATGTATTTGTATACCACTATTTTGTGCACTACTAGTATTGGAGCACATGAACGATGTGCAGAGATCAGTGTCCCGTCACGTGTGTCTCCCCGCGTTGCGGCGGCTTCCCCGCTCGCCGAGCGCCCACACCGCGCGGGCCGCAGTGCGAGGTGGAGCGGGAGCGGGAGCGGAGACGGGGCCATTTGCATTGGAAATGCGCGATCGAGCGATGGCGGTGTCTCCTGTCCGGCGGGCGGCCGCGTCCCTCGCCGCCCGCCCCCACACCCGCCCGTCTCGTCACGAAACATTTTAATTAAGAGGCCCATTAGCACGATAATGAATATCTCAGGGAAGCTCGTGAAAATGCAACGCGCGGTCGCCGCGCACTGCCGCGGCCGCGACCGAAGCCCCACCGAGCGCCCGGTGGAGCCAGTGGGTGGACGAGTGGGGGGACGGCTGGGTTTAGCTCAGAGCTAGCATTGCCGCGGGCTCTGCAACGATTCTGTCCGGGAGGTCCTACGGTTCGACTCGCGACGTTGGCAGATTTTCGACACTGGCCACATATCTAAGTCGAAATCAGCCGCTGTCTGGAAGAGAACTACGGCAGGCCGTTACACTGAACCGTATTTTCCGTGTTTTTTCTATCAGTACCAAGCGAATGCAGGATCACGTATCCTAATAAACGGGCTATGGATCGCGTGTGATCTTTTCTTCCTCTTCCTTGTAACCTCTCACCCACACTCACACACATACACACCTTACATGCAATGCACTATCCCACAAGTCTAGAGCGTATCCTGGCTGGAACTGTGCCCCACTGGGGAAGCTTCCTGTAGGAGTCAATACCTAGCATGTCGATGTGTAGGTCGGCACCTGATCTCATTATCCGGAGGGGACGAAAACCACCTCCTCCCGGATGGTCCTACGGTTCGACTCGCGACGTTGGCAGATTTTCGACACTGGCCACATATCTAAGTCGAAATCAGCCGCTGTCTGGAAGAGAACTACGGCAGGCCGCTACACTGAACCGTATTTTCAGTGTTTTTTCTATCAGTACCAGGCGAATGCAGGAGCAGTATCCTAACAAACGGGCTATGGATTGCGTGTGATCTTTTCTTCCTCTTCCTTGTGACCTCTAACCCACACTCACACACACATACACATACATACACACCTTACATGCAATGCACTACCCCACAAGCCTAGAGCTTATCCCGGTTGGAACTGTGCCCCACTGGGGAAGCTTCCTGGAGGAGGCAATACCTCGCATGTCGACGTATAGGTCGGCACCTGATCTCATAATCCCGAGGGAAGGAACATCAACTTCTCCCGAAATAAAAAACATTTACCACACTATCGGGACAAATGACAATAGCCATTGACGTGCCCGAAAACATCAATCAACCAACCACTCAACCAGGGGGGTGTCGGAGAGGTTTCGTTTGGTGGGTAGGTTTCGTTTGGTGGTGGGTGGGTAGTTTAGTGTTTTTTATACTTGATTAATTGACTGATTCTAGTTTCAAAGCTCGTCAAATACTAAGATCATTAGTTCCATATTTTAAGTGCAAGTTTTATCCTGGGAGGTGGCGGTGTTCTTCACACGCTAGAACTTAAGATACGACGCCAACCGTCGGGTTGCTAGGCTTCCCATTCCAAGTATCTCCCCAGCAGCTCTCCCGCCGCCTCAGATGGGATAAGCTCTAAACTCCGGTCTGGCACTAGTGTAGTGCACATAAATGTAAGCGTGTGAGTAGGAGGGTGAAGAGGAGACAAGAATTAGTGGTGGCTGAAATTGTTAATCTGCCCAGAAATCGCGGTTTTATCATTTTAGTACGTGCTGTTGTAGCACTACTTATTTGGAATAGTGACCAGAAATGGGTACGTAGCTATGTGTTGGATATAGAAGATGCCACTGTGATGAATGCAGAGCTTTATTAATACGATTTTTATATTTTATGCGTCCCCATGATCAAACTATGGGTACCCTAATAATCTTGAAATATTAAACATACGTAAAAAATAAATATGAAAATAAACTATAACCTTAAATTAAAAAAAACTCAATATAAATATATTTTTACATTGATGAACTACAATGTTAATAATGTTATACTATAATGTATAATGTTAATAAATTACTTTATATTTATATTTTATTTACCTTTTTGTATTTGGACGGAAAAGAGTTCGTATAGTAAATAAAAAATAAATAAATAAAATATTGGGTAATTGTCCTACGCATTGACCGGCTTAGGTGGCCCAGGATATCAGCTGATTGCACTGCAGCGCCTCTGACCAGGAGGTCCTAAGCTTCGAGTCCCGATGTTGGCAGAATATTCCATACTAGCTATCCAGCAATCTAGCTGTCTGGAGAATTCTAGCGGCTCACTAACTCTGGTTTCTCCGACCAACATCATCTTAGCAATACACGCGTCCTGACACTCGAAATAATTCATCCATCGACCAATCCTATGCATGGGGAGCACTAAGCATGTGCTTTACTCTGCTCTTGCGATCGTTCACACTTGGACAGCCGTGAGCTTTTGCATCGGGGAAATGCCGACAGCAGTCGCGGTGTTCCGGTTTAAGCCTCCACCACGCAGAACCGGTGGCGCATTTTTTAAAACGTTAATAGTACATTATACACCCATCCTTCCAAAAAGTCACGTAGTTCTAATATTTTCTAATGTGCTGTTAGGTACTATGACAATTGTAAGAAACCGATTTTGCAGCTTTGAAAGACTTGTGTGAGTTGCTAAAGCCCTGCAATATTTGCAGTTATTCTCAATACCTCCTAAAGTATTTCACTTAAAGAAAAATATGTCATTACTGTTTTTATAGTGCGCTAAATGCTTCAAATTTAAACCTAAGCCGAGATCCGTACGTCAAGCACGTTCCATGGCGCAGCTTCTCAAAACATGCTCATTTCTGTCAAGAAGAGAAAAGGTTTGGATTTAGCTATTCATCTTGCCAAATAGTAGGAAAAGTACACTTCTCAGAAAGAAAGTCACTAAAAATAAATTTTGCAGTTCATTTATTTAGCTTCAGATCAGGACGGTGGTAGGCTCATGAGTTTCCTGGAAAGTGACATAATAAATGTTCGGAACATTTTTAGAGTAATTGGAATATCTTCGGGAAAACAAAACTTCATAGCTAATATTTACTGAATAAAAATACTACTAATATTTGGTTGACACAATTATAATTTGATACATTACAATCTCATTTTTTCGACGGCTCTATCTTTAAGAAATTCTTAGTGTATGTCGCCCTGAGCACATCGAGAGCTCACCTCGTACGGTAAACGCAGGGGTGGGAGTCATCATCGACCCTTGTAATTAGTTCAAGTAGTTTCTAAATATTATTTTATTTAAAAATGTGTAAGGACGATAATAAGTATTTACATGAGTATTTACTCGGCATTGCATTGACTGCATTCCTTACTCATGTATTTTCTAAATAGACAAGATATCAAGCGCAGAAGAGTCTGAGGAGCGGATTGGTAGTAGTAACTGGGATAAGCCCCTGATGGTCGCTTTTCCGCTGTAGGGTTTTTATTAACTTTCATCTAAATCTGACTTCAACGATAAGTTTCGAAACAATGGTGCGTTGCAGCGTTTTCTCGGGTAAACGAGCGACGTTAACATTTGTGTCGGTTGCCGACTTCATGAAAACTGGTAGTGGTTTCTAATCAATGTGTTCTCCTTTATATCACCCCCTAAAGAGCCACGACGGTTTTCTCTTCCAGCTTGCGCAATAGTCTGACCACTGGAATCTGGCTTCAAGAAAACTTCGACCATTTCCATGAGGTCCGGATTTTTCTGGAGGATACTGGCGAACATCGTTTTTTTCTGACCGAATAGAGAGAGATGGTGTCACACCTGTTGAATGCGTAAAGAAAAATAATTGTCCCTTGGCATTGTATGGTCTCATGAGTGTAAGCTGAGCTTGAGTAATGGTCACATCCAACTTCAAAAGTGGCACTTTTCTGGGGGTAGACGTTCGTTGCAGCTAAGCGAAATCCTTTGAAGAGGACCGAATGTTGCTTTCTCACGAAACGATAGCACGGCCAAATATTTGACATTTAGATAGTCCTGTTTCAACGAAGTCCCGTTCATCGTGTCCTTCGTCTACTTTCACTGCGACGTCCTTCTGATGATATGTATGACAAAGTATAAAAATGAAATGGATCTTGTTATCACGAGGCAATACAGTAGTTTGTGCTGAGGGAGTTGGATGGTGTTGGACTCCTCAACAATTATATCCCTGCAGGATTGAACAGCGGAGAGTCGCATTCAGTCAGCAGGTTTTGTATTGTTTTTGGCTTCCCTTTCAGGCTAACCGTCGAAACCAATGGAAATATTTGGTACCAAAGTTCTATTTTTCATGGCGGAGGCAATAGCTGTCACGTAATTACGGCGGTGCCAGACCATTTTGTGTAAATTTTGACCACCATTGATTACAATAAACGTATTAGCGTTGCTGCGTTGCTGAAGAGATTAGAAAGCAGAGTAGAAGCTGTTTTGGCTCCCTTCCGCATTCATTGTTTATTGAACAAAGACGTAGAATATTGTGCTCATTGCTTGAAATGGACTTTTTTATTAATCCTTGCCCGATTGTTTTGTCCCTCTGGAAATTTGTAAGTGGATCGATGTTAACTCTTTTGTTTTGCCACTTTGACGGACCTGTTAATTAATGTCCATGATTTTAAATTTGAAGATGTCCCAAACGTGTTACCAACGTTGTTCATCACATCTTTGGTTTCCATTTTTCTAAGGCAAAGCAGTGTCTTGACATCCTAGAACTTCACTTCTGATGGAAAGTAACGTATTAGTATCTGCGAATGGCAAAAAGACTACTGCGTTAATAATATAATACGGAGTAATAATTTTTATTAGCAGGTAGCTTAATTGATTGATTTTTTCATGATTCAGGGCGCGTCAACTGCTTTGGTCATTGGTCCCGTTAGTGTAGTGCATGCATTTTCTCGGGAAATGGCGGTGATCTTCCCCCGCTGGATGGCGAGATCCGGTGTCGACCTATCGTCGGCTAGTGGGGTTTCCCCCTAACCAGGACTCTCCCACCAGCGGGGCAACGCCCCAGCCGGGACTAGCTCAAAGCTCCCGACCGGTCTCCCGGAATATGAGGTTGTGTAGTGCATGTTAGTGTGTGTGTGTGTGTGTGTGTGTGTGTAAGGGGAGATGATAGGAAAAGGAAGAGGAAGGACAGATCGCGCGCGGTACGTGGCCCGTTTGTTAGGATACTGCTCCTGCATTCGCCTGGTGTTGATCGGAGACACCACGGAAAACTACCGATCAGAGCAGCCGGCCGCTAGAATTCTCCTCCAGACTGAATTCGACCTAGCTGAAAAGCCAGTGTTGAAAATCCTGCCTCCGTCAGGACTCGAACCTAGGACCTCCCGGTCAGAGGCGCTGCAGCGACATCAGTTGATGCACTGAGCTACCGCTCCCGGTCCATAAGCTTAAGCTGTCACAGAAGTTCTAGCTCGCGGCCCCGTCGGACCTCGGCGTCCCGGCGTCGGCGTTCCGGGTCGTGCATGTGGCGCCTCATATCGCGATGGGGCTAACGAGGCGGACACCGGCGTCGCCGCTCGCCCACCTGCCCGCCGCCACCGCCGCCGTTCCCAGAAGCCCCGCGTGATAGCGGCCGGCGCGCCGCACGACCCGACCCCCGCCGCGGCGGAACACTCCTGCTCGCTCCTCACCCCTCAGTATGCGCTTTGTCTCTGTCTCTATCCCGCTCTGTGCCTCTCTCGGTTGCTCGTTATCGCCTTGCTGGCCCTCTTTTTCCATTCACTTATTTGGCTTTCTGCAACTCTTTGCTTTCAATTTCCCCTTCTAGTTCACTTTCTCCATTTGCTTATCGTGTTCTTTGTCCTTTTCCTCACCCTCTCTCTCTCTCTCTCCCAGCCTCTCCATATTTTCCCTCTCACCAACATCGGTAGCTGCGGTGATTGAGGGTGCCCACATCGATGTTTGATGGAAGCAGCATCAATTACCGAGGGAACCAATATCGATGACTATGAGAACAAACATTGATGATTGACGGAAACAACAATGAATAAGGTAACCTACATCAGTGATTGAGCGATTCTACTCCGATGATTGTGGGAACCCTGACGATCGACAGCACCGGTGACTGGAAGATCGCCGCATCAATCCTTGAAGGGAGCCAGACATTTTTGTGAACGTGTTGACGCTTCTTCATCAACGAACTTTTGTACGGACAGACAGACAGACGTTTTGCTGTCAATCAATTTTTCGGTATCAATTTTTCGGTAAGGCACCACGAAACATAGACTCTGACTACTCAACGTTTTAGAGGAAATAATTTACTACGTATAGGAACAAAATGTATCCATTTTTTCGTTACCAGGCCCCATCGATAAGAGTTTTTCTGTCGAAGATTCGTCATTTTCCGATGCATTACAGTACTTTCTCTTCTTACGAATAAGGGCAAGACATTAAAACTTAGTAGCTTTTCAGATCTTTGCAAAACGAAACGGATACTTTCATGCTCACCTACGGTACAACACTACATCGAAGCCGCTGTGTTTAATATGAACACTACTACTAAGTCTCGTGGTTGTAAATGATTTAAAAATACTACAGCGCTTCAAAACCACGTACTTGTAACTAGTATTTAAAAATTGTAAGTTAGATTCTTGTGGATTATGTGAACGTATCCGTTTTATCAGGACATATATATATATATATATATATATATATATATATATATATATATATATATATATATAATTAGGAACTGTCTAAAATCTGCTTAAGTTCCTTGTTTATAAAACCCGGAAAATTTCCTCTGTGTCGTTACGGTATCTACACAGCTCCCGTTTACGCCAATCTCTTTGCGGCATCGATTCTCTTTGATGTTACTGATCAACTACAATCAGCGTGAAAGAAACGCCCCTGTGTAGTTGTGACAAACGATGTGCGGCACCATGAAACAAGCGTCTTCCGCCCGAAAGAAGGAAGGACCGGAGAAGGCGGATCGAGGACAACTGTCATGTGGTCGCCTCTCCGTGAACTCGAAACGTGTTTTCAGGATCGCTATATCAACAGTGCTTCCAACATAAAAATTTACTCAACACTAAGGATTTTGTGTTGACTTGTAGTTCATATTTATAGCGTACACAATGGAAATATTGAATTACTTTCTTTAATATAGAAAATTAGTAAGAGCTATGTTTTTTATTGTTTATCATTGTCTTCTGGAGGAGGCTGAAACTACATGAGCTCCGCCCCTAAAGAGCGCCTATGCTCAACAGGTATTGTTCAAATTGATATAGGTTTCATGAGAAAAAGAAGACCACTACACCCCTGCTTGATGATGCCCACGCATTTGGCACACTGATTAATATATAAATTAATAAATGTTCGTGTGTGTAATATCATCATTATTGTAAACAATCAATATCTGAGTTGAAAATGGCTTGAAAATTATATATAAATTCCTCGTCACAACGTCTGCACAATAAGGAAATGAAGCACTGTTCGCATATATTTACAGCTTTATAAACCTACTTTGAGTTCAATCTTAAAGTTGAAATTGATACTGCAGGTTGGTTTTACCGCTATCTCTTGGGTGAGCAGATTTCCAAATTTTATCCGATCCCCCAACAGAAGCATTACAGTTAGAAAGGGGTATAGCTGAATGAGGCAGTAAAAAATGTCCCCAGACCAAATCGATAATCGCGATCCTCATATGAAAGAGATTATGAAATGCCATAGATTCCCAAAAAATCATCTCCTAGGGCTATCTCTTACGGAGATATGATAAGCCTGTTTTGGATGTTTTATTTTTTTCTCAGCTTCTGTTGTGTGTATGAGACTGAAAAAAAATTGCAGAATCAGAGAAGCATTGTTGAATTTGAAGGCATTTTTGTCAACCAATTCTGACGTCAAATTCATATAGAAAAAAATGAAATTGATTTTCGACGTGATAACTTTGAAGTACCATCGTAATTTTTTCTCCTGACGTGGGTCTTATAATATTTTATAACGTACATTTTTTCAGAAATTTAAACGATGTGGATGGTAGTGAAAGAAATTTAAACCAATTTTTTCAGTTTAAAAATTTGAAATTCGCGTCTAAATATGATAGGAAAAACGTTTCAACCGATATTCAAACACAGATTTAAACAAGATATATGAACTTGAAATCTTATAGGTGTCACTAAGTAACTACATCGTTGTGTCTAAAATCTAGGTTTGATCATTCCCGTTCAATAATTTTGGTTGCAGATATGCACTGTATGAAAACATATTAGGTAGACAAATATTACTTTCATCTGCATGCTCTGTGTATTGAATCCAATGCATTTTAGTTTAAAAAGCTACAAGCATCCAACGCTGAGTAATTTAAAAACCGTAAATGCCTAGAAACGCGAAAACTTGTGCGCGGTTAAAATAAAAATGGCCGCCATTTGTGAATCACGTACACAACTTTTTAAAATAGTTTTGAACAGCCAAAGCATAAGAGAATTTATATACCAAGTATGCTTTTTTGAGATGGTCGAGCGACCAGAGCTGTGTCAAATGGATTTTCCAGGAGGAAGAAAAATTGACTGTAACAGATCTCAAGTTAAAATATCGATTATTGTAAAAATTAATATCTTACCCATTAAAGGTCAAAGCTCAGTAACCATAATGTGTCATGAACAGAAAATAATATTCTAGTAACACACCTTGGGATTCTGTTGGATAGTAAACTAAGGTGGTCATCTCATATTCAGGCAATAGGTAATAAAACTTACATAAAAATCTCAATATTATATTCGCTAATAATTTCGAATTATCCGTTAAAGTAGAAAGCGGTTCACTAATGTACAGATCAGTAATTCGATGTTCTCTGACTTACGCCTGCCATGTCTGTTGCAATGCTGCCCGTACTCATTTGAGAAAAAAAATATAACTGACAGAAAATAAATTCCTACGCATTAGAGCTTATTGGTTTAGTCCATCTACAGATCCCCAGAGAATTGCAAATAGAACCCGTTGACTAGTGTATCAACAATTTTACCGAAAATGTTTTCTCCGATCTCTCTTCTTCAACTTGTTCTATTAGAGTTGGTCGAGGAAATAAAACAGAATTGCTGTTCCAGAATTGTTTAATTGTTTACGTGAAGAATGGATAACATATGATCTCAATTATACGAACGATGACCCATTTACACCCATAACTACATTGATAATTCAGATCAACATCCCCAACCGACGTTTTGTTTATTTTTTATATCTTAATTTTCTCTCATTAAGAATCTCTCATTAAGAGTTTCTCATTAAGAATATCAGTTACAATCCACTTAGCTAAAATTTACTCTTCAAAACATTTGCGAACATTCTAATTGATCTTAAATTTATTATAGGGGGGGGGTAAGAGCAATTATAGAGCACCCCAAGAGAATTCAAGTTTTCAACTTCGTATGTATTTGATAAAAACAATGGAGAAGTTATCTATAACCACGAGACATGTAAATATCTTTTGAGTCGTGACTACCAATGTTATGGCATCGAAATAAGTCGTTGAGCATTTGTTGGGAGAGAACGTGATGTGGAACATGTGTTCGCCAGCGTATCCAATGATTATAACCCCCTGCAAATGGAGGAATTAAGCTGTCAACACTCACCGGCACTAAAATCTGTTTGCCAGCATTCAATATTTCAAGAAATATATTACACATGTGTATGTGTGACATGTCTTGGCGTTATTTCCACGTTTCTTCCAAATCTCCACGTGGATTCATCAGCTGTCTTCACACGAGGAGCACGTGGCCAAGTAGTAAAATATTGACGTCACCCCCAAGGATTATCGAGAATGCACTGAGATTGAAACCTAACAGCAAAATGTGTTTGAAATACGAGTTATGCGAAATGTCTTCTACTACGTACACGGCGCGATTGGCAATCAGTTGATACTGCTGTCGATATGAACAATGCGGTCTAACGCGTCTTATTAAGAATTTTGTGCCGGGTTGGTTAGCTGAAGGTCGTTAAGGCTGAAGGACCGTAGCTACCTCGGCTCGAAGGGTCGCGGGCTCGAATCCCGCCTCCGGCAAGGATGTTTGTGTACCTTTTCTTCACGTTTTCCTTACAGTTCTCTCTACAGTTTAAAAATCACAGTGTTCGCTGTAGGACCAAGATGTTGAAAAGCGATCAAAAAAAGGAACGAATTTTGTATTTTTTAGGGAATTCTTACTTCGCGGTTGGGTCCTTGGACAGTGCTGCGCCCTGTTAGCAACGCTGCGAAGTAGTATGAAATGGTATATTCTCTTGGTTGCTTTGTTTTACTCTCTGCAATGGGGTTCGCGTGTTTTTGAAGAAAAAGTAAATATCTTAAGCACGCGATATTTGAAATGCACGATATTTGCCTGAATTTTATGCTAAGGAGAGCTTATAATTGATTATTTGAAGTTAGGCGTCAATTTTAAAAAAAATTGGGTGCCAATTTTTAAAAAAGATATTTAAATTGCAAATAACACCCAGTTTTGTAGAAGTGTAGTATCCGTTGTGCCAGGACGTTCGTACACGAGAGGGAGGACATCTTTATCCATTCCGCTGGCTATCATTTCTCTTATGTCCCTGTTTCCTCTATCCCCTTGCTCCTTATTTAACCAATAATCAGTTTTCACTTACGAGTATAATTCCAACCTTCTTTTACTGAGTTGTAAAATACCCAGCACCCTCTTCACCGTTACTCCATTTACCTTATCTGTCTTGTCTCTCACTACATGCTTGTCTTCCTTCTCTCTCTCTCTGTCTCTCTCGTCTGTCTTTTCTTTCTTACATATTGTCTTTTCTTTCTTACATATTCCCTTTTCTTATTTTCAATCTTCTCACCTCTCTCAATACTTCAATTCCCTTGAACAATTTTCATTCATTTCTAAACCACTTCCTCCTTTTTACGCACCCTTCATTCCCCAAACACTTTCCAGTATTTATTCCTGTCACTGTTCTGCTTAATTCACTTCTTCCCACATTAACTCTTTTGTCTCCGCCTCGTCTTCCTCGTCTCACAGACCCTCACCCTCCCCGTTGTTCTTTCTCAGCCGCATAATGTCATCACTACTTCGCCCGGGGCTCCAACGCACGGACGCTGCTCTTTCGGAGTGCGATCGGGCGGAGGCGGGGGCAGGGGTGGCAGAGGAACCACCCCCGCCGCGGGGACTCGTCCCCCTACGCCCCGTGACGTCACGCGGCGCGGCCTCTTCGCCCATGTGTGTGACTCAATAATTACCCACGGGGTCACCATTTGCCCGGCGGCGGCGTTGTTTAAGCGGCGCCTATCGTCTATTAAGCAATAACTCGTTAGGCGGGAACCCAGGCTTGCGCAAAGACGCCGTGAAATATGACGCGCACACATAAGGCGTGTGGAATTATTAATCTGCGCCCATTTGAATAATGAGGATTACAGAAATAAACACGCGCTGAAGCCGCGTCGTTCAAGAAAAAAGATCTCGCGCCTTAGGGGTTTTTCAGGTGATTCACTCGAGACAAGTTTTTCCGCTGAGAATTTTCGTCGGGTAAATAGGGGTTATGAATGTTGTGTGCATTTGTGCGATACGGTCAAGCTATGTATACAAATTTAGTTAAAAACATTTTCATGTTATTTTGGAAGTAGTACTGAACGTTCGTTGAAGACGGAGATAATGAAGAAAATCATTTACAATGTTTAATGATGTATAAGAAATGTGTTGAATACGATTGCGTCTTTAATTTAAATAATGATAATTACTTAAGGAAGTCCGCGATGAAGCCTCGTGTTCCAGGAAAAATTATTTCGCGCCTTAGGAGTTTTTCTGGTGATTCATGGGAGGATAAGATTTTTTTTCGCAAGAGTTTTGGTGGATATGAAATGGTTGTAATCTTTACGAAGCGGTCAAGTTATCCAACAAAATTCGACAAAAACATTTTGAATTGTGTTACGATTTTATTAAATACTATTTGATTAGAGCACGTCTGCTATCAGCAATTTGGGACTAGACAAATGCCAATTTTTGATTATTTTTCTATTTTACTTTTGAGTCAATGAAAAGTTCAGAGATTGACAATGAGTTATATAATCCAAAATTTTCGTACGTTTTAAAAATATTTGATCAATTTTTAATATAATTCCTGACACTTCACTTTATTCTTGAGAGTTTTCGGAAACTACTTTCCAAGAAAAGTGTTTCGTGGGATAGATATATTTAATATCGTTATCTGGTTGATGATGAAGTCGGGTAATGCTTAGATAGGACCAAAGCGACTATCTGAAAAAAACTGACCATCATATTTACTTCAGAGAAGCATTCCTCAGAGAACTCTTTAGTTACGCGCCTTGAAAAAAGAGTTGTTAGTTGGTGGCTCTCCTAAAGATGTAATTTTTGGCAAAATACACTGTAAAATACTTGCAAATGTAAAATACACTGTAAGAAGTCTTAAAAAATACAAAATAATACTAATTACAAAAAATGAGTGACGGAAGGAGTACCAATTGGGATCATCGACATGAAAGGAGAGTAAGGGCATCAACTGATGTTACTGATGTCACTGCATTTGTTTGGGAAGTCCTGGGGTTCCAGTCACACAGTGACAGGATTTTCGACACTAGCTAGATAGCTAGCTCGAGTTCAGCTGCTATCTGAAGAATTCTCTCGGTCGTCTGTTTTGATCGGTAGTTTTCCGTAGTTTCATCGATCAACATCTGGCGAATGCCGAACTAATACCCTAACAAACGGGATACGGACTGCGCGCGATCTTTCCTTCCTGGTTCTTGGTCCTTGTCCTATGTCCACCTCCTACTTACAGAATTACAACACAACACCACCACAAATGTTGGGTGGACAGCTTAGAACTTGTTCCGACTGTGACGGTACCCCGCAGGTGGGAGATACGCGGATGAGGGAAACCCTGCAAGCCGTCGTGCATATCGGCGCCCGATCTCACCATCCACTGGCAGAAGATTATTGCCACATCCCATGCAAAAAAATGCACTTCACTTACGGGACTAATGACCGTAGCAGCTGACTCAGCCGAAAATACAAAATAATCAGTCTGGAGCGTCGCTTTTTATTTGCGTGAGGCGGCGGGCAGGGTCAAGGGGCCTGGGCTATCGACTCTGATGGCGAGCAAGGGACAACAACATGATACTCCGTAGGTGCAGAAATATTTTTAAGAATCTTTAAAAAAAGGAAGGTGATTGCTGAAAAATGTACGCAATTATTACGTGCAGAAAGTGCGTCTCTTCGTTCAGAACAAATGAATTCGGAATAAAATGTCCCAACAGTTTTCAAGACAATAGTTACAGAAGAGAGAATATTTCTTGTATTTGAAAAATCTGCCGGCATAGATAAATACAAAATTTGTTATATTTCTGAAAATAATCTAAATTTGAAAAAAATAACATGCTAAGCATATGTAGTTCTAGAATGTAATTTGGGTGTCTGTATTTAAGGAACGCGGTGTATCGCATTCGTATATCATATTCCTACATATGGCTGTCCATACGGAAGCAGGACTTGGAGCCACGAGCCTCCCAGATTACCAATGACGCCTTCGACCTGATCCAGCATCGCTGGACTATTTGAAAAATCTGCCGGCATAGATAAATACAAAATTTGTTATATTTCTGAAAATAATCTAAATTTGAAAAAAATAACATGCTAAGCATATGTAGTTCTAGAATGTAATTTGGGTGTCTGTATTTAAGGAACGCGGTGTATCGCATTCGTATATCATATTCCTACATATGGCTGTCCATACGGAAGCAGGACTTGGAGCCACGAGCCTCCCAGATTACCAATGACGCCTTCGACCTGATCCAGCATCGCTGGACTATTTGAAAAATCTGCCGGCATAGATAAATACAAAATTTGTTATATTTCTGAAAATAATCTAAATTTGAAAAAAATAACATGCTAAGCATATGTAGTTCTAGAATGTAATTTGGGTGTCAGTATTTAAGGAACGCGGTGTATCGCATTCGTATATCATATTCCTACATATGGCTGTCCATACGGAAGCAGGACTTGGAGCCACGAGCCTTCCAGATTACCAATGACGCCTTCGGCCTGATCCGGGATCGCTGGACTATTTGAAAAATATGCGTGCATAAATAAATACAAAATTTGTTATATTTCTGAAAATAATCTGAATTTGAAAAAAAAACACTCTATAGATATGTAATTCTAGAATATAATTTGGGTGTCTGTATTTAAGAAACGCAGTGTATCGCATACGTATATCATATTCCTACATATGGCTGTCCATACGGAAGCAGGATTTGGAGCCACGAGCCTCCCAGATGACCAATGACGCCTTCGGCCTGATCCGGGATCGCTGGAGAGTCGGCTTTTATTTGCGTGTCGGCGGTGGGCAGGGGGCGGCGGGCGCGGGGTGCGGGCCGTCGGCTCCTTCGCCCAGGGCGCTGGCGCACCCAAATGGCCACCTCATCCATCTCGCGTTTGAGAGGCTGCGCGAGGCCGCGTGGGACGCCTTTTATTGTTTCTACTTCGCACTGGCCGGGCGGCAGTGGGGCGGCCCACTTGATCTCCCATGAGCGAGTTCTCCCCGCTCCCGATCAGGATTTTCCTCTAGTTTATTTATTTATTTAGTCAAAAACAGTCAAAAACTGTATGTGATGTATGGGGGAGAAAATCATCTGTGTACGCTTTCTTGAGTTTCAGAACCCCTTCCCAACAATTTGACTATTAATAGTTGAAAGATGAAATAATAATAATAATAATAATAATAATAATAATAATAATAATAATAATAATAATAATAATAATAATAATAATAATAATAATAATTTAAAAAAGCGAGAGATTAACATTTCAAAAATAGATATTTTCGTTGCCGAATTGTAGAAAACTTATTTTTAACGGTAAACGAACGAAAAACGTAGTTTTCAGCAGATGAATTGAGCTCAGTGCCTGCATTGCCGCTGTCTCTGGATCAAATCTGACCGGGTCGTAGTGTCCTAGGGTTTGAGTCCCGACGGTGGTGGAGTTTTGATACTTGCTAAATATTCTTCTTCTTTCAAACGTTATCCCATTTAGCTGGGGTCGATTTTTGGATTGTTACTCTACAACTGTTTCTATTTTGTACCATATCCACTGTAACACCATTCTACCACATATCTTTCCTCTCACAATCTCTCCACTTCTTCGTTGGGCGGTCCCGTGCTCGTTTCCCATTCTCTCTTGACTCCACTCGGTGGGTCACGTACTCTAGAGGTCTTCTCATGTCATGCCCAAATCATATTTAGCGAGAATATTCCATACTTGTTATATAGCTAGTCTCTATAGCTAGGGTTTCTCCGATCAACACCAGTTGAATGCAGGAGCAGCACCCTAACAAATGGGTATATGTCGCGCGTGACCTTTGATGCCTCTTCCTTGGACTACCCTCTCTCTTATAGCATTTTCCATTCGCCGCACTGGTGCGCACTCAGTGCGCACTCATGGCAGCTTTCGTGTCCCATTCGACCTCTAGGGCGCACCAGTGCAAAGAATCGCATGTTTCGTTCGCACATCGACACGGAACCAGGGCGCACTCGGGGCGCCCTAAACTGCACTGACGATTGCGTCAGTGCAGTCCAGTGCACCGGGCCATTGTGACGTTAGATACGGAAGTTATCCATGCTGATTTAGATTCGTGGTGAAATTGTGAAGACAATTGATCTTCTGTCACGCAGGGATACTTCGAATGATGGAGTATATTATGTTTTGCAAGAAATGTCTTAAAATAATTTTTTTTTTTTTTTTTTTTTTTTAGTTTATTTAATGTCGCATCAACAGCGATGGTCATTAGCGACAATTAAATAATACATTTGGTTGTAATTACAATAATAACAACTATGTTAACAGAAATTGACATGGTTTCTAAATTATTGACAATAGTTAATACCTATTATATATCTGAAAATATTTGAATTTTTTGCAAAAATTAAGAATTTTTCCTTGGTATTTAGGGGATTCCAAAATTAAGGCAAATGAGTCATCCTGCAGAATTTGTTGTTTAAGAGTGTTGTAATGAGGACAGTGGTTAATTATATGGTTTAAATTAAGAAGAGTGGAGTTGTCACAGTGGTTGCAGGTGGGAGGAGGGCTTTTGTTAAATAAGTGGATATGACTCAATTTGCAGTGTCCAGTTCGGATTCTAGATATTGCTACTTGTTCCTTTCTATTTAATTCAACACTTGTTTTTAAATTGAAGAAATTTCCTATTTGTTTATGGAGTTCACTGGCTTTGAGCATGGACCACTTGCTGTTCCATCTGTCTTTCATTAAGATTTCAACATGTTTCCAGATATCATTGAATGTACAGGAGGTTTTAATAATTCCGTTGCTGTTTTCTTCGGTCGCCGATTCAGTCCCAAGATTTGCAGTTTCACTTCCTAGGACTTCATTGTCTCCAGGAACGAATTTGATCACAACAGACTTTCCTGCTTTGACAATATGGTGGTGCAATTCATGTATGATGGTTACCATTTCGAGGTTATGAATATTATTGTTGATGCTCTGGATGGCTGGAATAGAGCTACAGAAAATGATAAATTTTTTATAGTTCAACGGTTTGATCAATTTGAAGGCTGTCATGAGAGAACAGATTTCTGCACTAGTAAGGCTGGCGTAGGGAAGTAGCTGTAGTTTGATTGTAGTATCTTGGGTAACAACGGAGGCATGTACTTCACTGCTGTTTTTAAAACCACTGGTGAATATGTGGTAACTTTCATTATCGGAATTGTTGATATCAAATTGTATACCCGAGAGCGTCCAGGGTGGGATGTTGTAGTTCCTTTTCTTTTCAATGGGAGGTTGGTGTACTTGCAACTCCTCAAAAACGTTCCTTACTTTCGCATGCAAAGGTATGTAGCGAGGATGGTAATAACATTGAGGAAATTTAGGGTTGTAGCCTTTGTAGATAATAGGGTTAGTCGACGAAGCAGCTTTGAGAGCATATTTTAATGTTAAATATTCTCTGCGATGTGAAAGGTTAGGTTCTCTGGCTTCAATGAGTACACTTCCGATGGGACTGCTATGGTAACATCCGGTACATATTCTAAGACATTTGTTATGTATAACTTCCAGTTTCAAGTTGTCCTTTTTGCTTGCTGAAGCATGTATAATAGATCCATAGTCGATTTTCGATCGGATTAATGCTTTATATGTTAACATCAGAAGGTTCTTATCAGCCCCCCAATTGTTGTAAGAAATGCATTTCAGGATGTTTATTCTTTTTTTACAATCATCAACTATGTGTTGTATATGTTTCTTCCAGTTCAGTTTGGAATCGAAAATCAGTCCTAAAATTTTGGTGGTATTATCAAATTTGATACTGCAGTTGTTAAGCTTAAGTCTAGGAACTCTGCTTACATTTTGTTTTGAGAATAATGTGCCGACACTTTTCTGAGCAGAGAATTTGAAGCCGGATTTAAGAGACCATTCGTGTATTTTATTCAATGCAGATTGCATTAATTTTTCACTTGAATCTATGCTTCGTCCTTTGCACAAAATGGTGATATCATCTGCATATTTTCTCACGGTGACTGGGGGGGTAATTTCCATGTCAGCATCATTGATGGCCAATAGAAAAAGAGTTACGCTGAGTATGGATCATTGAGGCACTCCATTTTCGATGTTCTTCTTATCAGAGAGCTTGCCATTGGACCTTACTTGAATGACACGATTTTTGGTAAAGTTTTTGATGAGTTGCAACAAATTTCCGCCGACACCTACTTCTTGCAACTTAAGTATGATGCGATGCACTCATACCATGTCATATGCTTTTTCTATGTCAAGGTTGACTACTAATGCATGTTGCTTATTGGAAAAAGCTTCTTTTATGTAAGAATCAATGCTTACTAGATGTGATAAAGTTGAGTGATGACGCCTGAAGCCAAATTGGTTGTCTGATATAATCTTCTTGAACTCCAAATACCACTGTAGTCTATAGTTTATAATTTTTTCCATGATTTTACACATGTTGCAAGTCAGGGCAATCGGTCTATAGTTAGTACTTCTTGATGGATCTTTCCCTGGCTTTTGAATTGGAATGACAATTGCGGAGGTCCATATTTTGGGGAAAACATTATTTTCCCAAATAAAGTTGTAAATTTTGAGGAGAGTTTCAAGACCATTAATTGGTAGTTTCTTGAGAAGAATATAGGGGATGTTATCAGGGCCAGGTGTAGAGTCTTTGAGGACTTTGAATGTAGCCCTTAGTTCATTTAATGTAATGGGATCATTGATGTGGTATTGAGAGCACAGATCTTCGTAGTCAGTTAAAGGTTCATTTTCTTTCTCATTCTTAAAAATTTGGAAGGCTTCAGAATAATTTAGAGTGCTCGAATTATTGGCAAAGTTGTTAGCTAACTCGTTAACAATAGCATCAGGATCAGTGATAAACAGGTTATCTGTAGACTGAAGAAAATTAATTTGATTGGATCTTTTTATACCTTTGATTGCATTAATTTTTTCCATGATTTTTTGATATCATGATCTTTGGTAATTTTGGAGACAAAGTTGACCCAGGATGAAATTTTACTTTCTTTGACTGTTCTTCTTGCAGCAGCTCTCATTTTTTTGTATTCAATTTTATTTTCTACAGTACCATGTTTTTTTGTATCTATTAAAAGCATGCTTGGATCGTTTTATTGCTTCTCTGCATTTTTCATTCCACCATGGGACCGATTTTGTCCTTTTTGAAGATTTACAAGACTCTATTGAATCATTAGCAGATTTTAAAATTATTTCTGAGAAATTATGGATAATGCTGTCAATATTTACATCGTTACCTTCAAAGATGTCAGTATCATTCAACCGCCTGGATATTAGATCTTGGTATTTCAACCAGTTAGCTTTGTTGTAATTCAATTTATGGGGATTCATAGTTAGAATTGGTATGCGAAGAGGGCTACTGATGTCAATAAAGATGGGAAAATGATCACTGTCGTGCGGATCATCTATAGCATACCAGTTGCATCTTGGTGCAATTGTAGTGGAGCATAAGGTGAGATCAATAGCACTGAGGCTACCATTGCTCACATTAAAGTGAGTTGGTTGCCCATTATTTAATAGTGTTAGATCAAGCTCTTCAATGAGTGCTTCAATGGAATTGCCCCTGAGATCATTTGTTTTTGAACCCCATAAGGTGTTATGGCAATTAAAATCTCCGAGTAGGACAGAAGGTTTGGGGAGTTGTTTGATTATATCTTTGATTTCATTAATTTCAAAGTTGTGGCTGTTAGGTAGGTAAATGTTACAGAAACACACTGGGTTATGATCTTGAATTATTACAGCTACAACCTCGATGTTAGATTGGATGTCAAGTTGTTTAACTGTTAAGAACTCTTTAACATAAGTAGCGACACCTCCACTTGCTATGCTGGATGTGGATCGATTTTTATGAAAAGGTTTATATCCTTTTATAATACCTACATGGTTGGCTTTAAAGTTGGTTTCTTGAATGCAAATGATTTCAGGTTTATGGTTTATGCATAATAATTGTAGTCTTTCTAATCTGCAATAGAATCCATTGACATTCCATTGTAGAATATTCATAAAATTTATAGAAAAAGTATCATTTTATTCAGACATATCAGATCCTGACTCTTCTGGTAATTGGTTATGTTTCTTCAATTTATTAATTATTCTTGTGATTCTGTTTTTGATTGATCTTTCATTTAGTAGGGGGTAAATTTCATTTAGCATTTCAATGATGGATTGAATATCATCAGTATAATCTTTAGCTATAACGATGGGGTTGTTAGAACCAAAAGAATTTTCAAGAAAGTTTTCCAGCTGTTCATAGGTAAGAGGGAACTTTTGAGGATTATTAGAGATAGTATTTTTAATGGGTGCAATAAGCTCTTCTACTTTCTTGATATGAGCATTTTCATGCATGGAGTTGTCATCACTTTTGTCTTGTTTCTTTTTCTTCTTTGATTTAGATTTTGTGGATTCATTTTTACAAGTTTGATTTTTGTCATTTTCTGTTTCTAATTGTGATGAAGAATCTGAAGGTAATGGTCTTTTTTGTAAAGTTGGGAAATTGTTTCTGTTAATAATAGCTTCTTCGGATATGTTAGGAATCTCGACAGATTCAGATGGGTGATGTGGTGATTGGGTTATAGGACATTTGTTTACTTCATTAGGAGCATGTTCTTCAGTTAACTGAGGTGAAGTAGGGCACTGTCTGGCAAGATGCCCGGTTGATTTGCACAGGAAGCAAGT
>BLKR01011694.1:0-28854 GCA_011170035.1 Teleogryllus occipitalis
GCCCCACAAATTTGAGGCTGTATATATCATGACACGATTAATATTATTGCATTATTTTAACGCAGAAAAGAATATTAATTCTTTCTTAATGATAACCTATTTTCAAAAATATCGTGTCATAAAAATAACGAAGTAACATCAAAAGATTTATATCACGGTGGTAAAGTTTTTGACTGGATAAATTAGGCATTTTAGTTTTGATTTTTTTCCTCCCAAATATTGTTACATTCTGAGTGTTTGCTATATGGTCATTATAATAGAATATATTTCCTATCATTTGTCATTTTCTTGTTAATTTTGGACATAAATAAATAACAACTCTTAAAGTGTAATACATTAACTCCAATTTTCTACTGTATAATATTAGCCCCGACTGATCTTTATAACATTGTCGAAAAACAATATGAACGCTAGAGATTTTTGTTTAATGAAATCTCTTTTAAAAATAGATCTTGTATTAAGATAAATTGAACACCCTGTTTTTTTTTAAAAACTGCAAATGCTTCACTTTCTTTTCGCATCGGAAAGGAGGTAGTCTTGTCGTGTACCTGGTGGTGAGGGGGAACCGTGTCAAGTGAGTTAACTTTAAAGACCCGAGTTCGAATCCCGACGAGTAGAAAATATTTTCTGCTGCAGTAGGTCTTTTTTTTGTTTCTTTTTTGCAGGTTCACATAGTCCGCATTGAATATTGCATAGCAATTACGAATAATACGTGAAAATATATGCTGTTGAGGCAACACTTGTTTTGAACATAAAACACTTTCTAAATAGTATGTATAGTAAGATAAACTCTATTTAGGTGAGTAAACTTAGACCATTCACTTTGATTCTCTAAATTAAAACTTGACGTAACTGAGAACAGTGTCGTCATAAGAGTTATTATGATACATATATCCTTTAGTTTTAAAATCTTAGGCCCCGAAACGCGCCTCAAATTAATTATTAATATAATAGCAATAGCTATTTATATAATATAATTTCATAATTATTTCCAAAGAACCGGAACGCCGTTCCGTCGCGTACCAACAGAAATCAAGCCTTTTATATACAGGATATTCGGGGAAGAAATGTCGAATCTTCGAAAAATAGCTGTTAAGACAATTTTAAGCTTATTTGGTCTAATAAACTACACGGATATTCCAAATGGCTAAGCCGCAATAAACATTCAAAAGTTGGTTTGGATATATGTTTTCTAGGCAACTATTTGCGTTGTAGAAACATATAAACACTTCATTAATATCTAAATTGTTTATGATTAACAAAATAAATGAATACATTTGATCAGAAAGAAAAATTAACCTAGAAATAAAAAAGCACCCAATTTTCACAGTTCGACTGCTTTTTTATTTCTCGGTTAATTTTTTTCTGAACTAATATATTAATTTATACTGTTAATAATAAACATGTTATATGTTTCTGGTCTGTTTACATGATTCTAGAATGCAAAGTTTTGCGTAGAAATCATATTTTCAAACCAAAATTTGCGTGTTTATTGCAGCTCAGCCATTCAAAATATCTATGTAGTTTATTAGACAAAGTATGATTAAAATTGTTTACACAGCTTTTTTCAAACTTTCGACGTTTCCTTCCCCGATACTCTGTATATCCATGCTTCTTTAAAACCAAAAACAATAATTTCCGTACTGAAAACTAATTAATTAAACCCATGGCAGTATAATTGTTAACATAAGTACTGTCACACATCTTTCGCAGGATAAGGAGTAAAATTTAAAGAAAATTATAGTTCACATGAATTTTGACAAATTGCGTCTTACTTTCTATGATATTCAAATGGTAACATTATATTACAATATTCAATTGGTTAACAATTTCGTCTAAAGAGTCTTGTTTGATAATTCTCCAATTTCGTATTGTAATAAGATATCTTATGATACTCATGTCGTAATAACTATTTGACAACTATTATGTTTAGTGTATGTGTCTAGCAGGTTTTGTATTATTCTGAGAAACTGGATCATACGAATCACGTTTACTACGTTATTCACACAGGAGCACATGAATCTCAAAAAAAGTATTTAATAATATAATCCTTGCTGATGAATCAACGTTTTATTGATGATTTTAATTTTGAAAATTTTCATTAGTTTGGATGTTTAATATAGGTATCACATGTAATTACATGTCTGTTAAACACGATAGCATTATATGAAGCAAGAAACATTGTTTTTCGTTTGATCATTCAACTTCATCAATCACTCAAAATTACTTTAATTTTCTCTGCTTATCGGTTTTTTAATCTCAGATCTTCGATGAAGACATGAATCAAATAACATCGTAGATATTTGAGTTTTTTAAAAATAATAACGTGAATAAATGCTTATATTTATTGAATTGGTTTTATAATAACCTGTGAAAACATGGGTTTTCTGTTGGTTTTGGGGATGTTGAAAACATTCAAATAGTAAAGGCAATGTTAAGCTGGTGACCTTTAACATTGTTTATTTGATATTTTTCTTAGGGCTAGTTTATAATGGTTAAACGTTTTCAAAGAGTGCGCATTAGATACCTCGAATGGCCCGTTTCCGTTTAATAAACCGCTACGTTCTCGCTGTACAGATGGTCGTGCAAAATTCAAGGTTTTGATAGATTCGTAGAATGGCGGCCAACAAACCACCTTCGAACTCTGACGATACTGAAATGTAGTCTGTGCTGGGAAGGTCATATCACTTGACCACCAAGTTCGTTCTATGTATTTTCACTGGGAAATGCTAGTGCATTGATATTTACTAAACTGTAAACAAACGCCAAATCTCTTTGAATTGTTATAACATCTGTTTTGCTTTCTTTTAGTAATATCCACTCGTTTTACCAAATACGTGAGTTTCTTATATTTTTACACGCTACAATTATTTAATTTTACAAGTATTTATTTTCAAGCATTTAGGAATTCATGAAATTTCATTGAAACGTTCGCCAATCTAAAAACCTTTTAAATGTATATTAAATATATTAATGTTGTTTAAAAATATGTATGAACAATGCGTAGATTTAGCACATAAAGCTCTGATTTGAATATTATACAATGAAATCATCAAATTAACAGTTTTAGAAAGAAATGATAAATTGAATTGAAAATATTAACTTAAAGTTTATATACGTTTATTTAGAAATTTCTATACTTGTGTAAATATTGTCATGTGTGATTCTACTCATGTGATCTTTCAAAACACAAATTTGAATATTTCTGTATTTGAAAACCTTAACACTACCTTCAACCAATCCAGTGCAGTTTATAGCAAACAGCTAAGCAATATGTTTCCCTATTTTTTAATGGTAATGGTTAAACAAGAGGAACAAATAGTTTCTGACTCTCGGTGTTAACAGGGGACTTAAAAAAAATTAATAATACAGTTATTCGGTCGCTCAACACCCCTTTGATAGAAAAACAGAAACAATTGTTTGGGCGTAATGCACCTTGAAAAATATTTTTTTATAATCAATTTCTTTCCTATTTGATAAATATATTGACTTGCAAATTGTAGGACTTAAAAGAGAATATAAAAACCAAATAAAAGTTATGCTCATACTCGCCGTAAAAATACGAATTTAGCATAATTAAATTGACCACAGAATTTGTTTACAAGCAAGTGCATTTTAAGCGTGTGGCAGGCAAAAACGCGGCATTGGAGAACTGTTTTTTCAGTATGCCCATCCCACGCTATTCTGCTAGCGCGAATGAATTAAGTGCAAACAAATGGGGTCTACTAAGATGTTAATTTCTTATAAACAATTACATATATCTCGAGAACGAGATATAATAGCACCGAACGGATTCCGGAATTTTGCATCACATTTAAACGCCATTCAGATTAGACAATAAAAAATTTGCAACAATTGCAAATTTATAAACAATTTCCAAATTTTGCAAATCTAAAGTGGGGAGAGTCTCCCGATGTCCCAGAACCAAAAACAGCAAATTAACAATTTTCAACAATTTATAATTTTATAAACAAATTCGAAATATGCGTTAGAACGGCCGGGAAGGCTCCGCAAATTGTGCCTGAAATGAATATCTCAAAATAGCAGTTTGTCAGGAGTTACAAATCGATTACTAAAAGTTAGAATAATTGTTGCTAAAATGATAAATATTTACTGATCTATAGACAATCATTCTGGACGGAAAACCCCGCTTAGAAATATTTTTTTCGTCGTGGCGTACGCGCAGGCAAACTACCTCCTTCGGCAGGGAAATATGACGATATTTCCGTCTCGTACGTAAACGAACTAACCCCCTCCCCCTGAGACAGCGTTCTTTCTGCCCCTTGGGATGTTGCACCAATCACAGACAACTGTGGTTCTACCTGCTAGCGATTGGTCAACGCGTCCCTCCCCCTGCCCTCCCCCAGGCCGAGGGGTGTCCAAGTTTGTCGGCGCGGTGTGGAAGATAGAATTTTGAACGACATTTTTTCTGAGGGAGAGGGTACCATCCTATTGGGATTGGGGTGACATGTATTCGCGTACTAGATTTAAAGGTGGGCGTACATTTGCATTCTGAATTTGGGAGTAGATGTTCATTCACGTACTGATTTTGAACACTAGCTTGGGAGTGAACCTATATTTGCGAATTAGGCTTGTGAGTGCACATACATTCGCGTACTGGGATTGAAAGTTGGCATACTGTTCTGAGACTCACTTGGCGAACGCCTTTTCCAAAAGGGGCAACCAGAACTCGTTGGGCGTTGTGCATTTGCCGTAAACCAGCTCATTGTCTTCATCAATGGGCAGTTTATCATCGATGAAGACCGACACCCAGTGACCCATTCTCCAGAAGCGGGCGACTATGATGCCATGATAGTCGCTCCCGAAAAGAGGTTGGTCTTCGGGAATTACCTGAAAATAAATTAAATTTTGAAACGAGGTCCAAGAAACTCAACTAAAAGAAAGTTAGCAAGATGTTTACTCGTATTATTAGCATTATCAAGGCATTCATTATTTTAAATAAATAATTGCTTGGTTAATTGTATTTCATGAGCCATTGTGACGATGTGTTCCCCCTTAATACAGTCAGATTTACATAATTGTAAATGTATTATAACAATTTATTCGTAATCTTTATTTATGCAATGTTTACTAAGTGGACTAGTGGTGGTAAAACAGCTCATACTTTCACGCCAATATTTCCAAGCAAAATTATGCGAAAAGAACGAAATTAAGTAAAATTTTCGAAAAATTGTACATGTGCTTATTTCAAAATCTATCTTTAAGGAACATATTTCATTAAGAGAAAATATCTATCTTTAATATTTTAATTGTAGGAAGACGCCGAAACATTTTTGAACTTTTGCAATTTTCGAAAAATTAGGGTTTTCAACGAACATGAGACCTACACTATTCTCTTAAACGTTCTTCACACTATCCAACAACAACATTTAATAAAAAATAATGCTGCCATTTTTTTGAAAATTTGGGAAATTCCCCAGGGGTTTCATGTGAAGTACCCGTAAAATTAAAATTTCGGTTTCAAATTCCAGGGGCCGCGACGTTAGCCAGATTGATTAGAGAATATCATTTTTGGAGAAAATCGGCTAAAAGGTTTAGCCGTTAATGTTGTTGACAGACGTTTCACTACGCTGTAGCGAGAAAGTAAAAAGTTATAGTTGTCATTTTGGAAAGGATTAAACGTGTTGTATTAGAGAATTGCAATTATTTTAGAGATATGAGAGTTTCCTCGGCCATGACAGTCGCTCCCGAAAAGAGGTGGGTCTTCGGGAATTACCTGAAAATAAATTAAATTTTGAAACGAGGTCCAAGGAACTCAACTAAAAGATGGATTCCTTTGGATAAGTAAAAGTTCATTTAAGGACAATCACCTGATACTAACCATTCTAAAACATTACTTTTTTGAAAATACGGAAGGTGAAAAATGACAGAATGAAATAACGAATAATAGATATGATATAATGATAACATATTTAATATGACGTAATGATATATGATATGATATAATCAGTTAATAACAATAGTGTTAGGAAACGTAAATCAAATAATTTATATTGCATTTATCTCAAGAGCTTTGCCCTTGTCATGCGTTAAGTAATGTTCCATTAAAGTGACAGGCCAGAGTTCAAGGGGAACGAAGCTGCAACTAACGTGGCGAATGAGGTCTGGATACTGAGCCAAAGCTGTGGCGGCCGCTAGAAACCAGCAATCACCGAGTCTTCCTTGCTGCACGTCCTGGTGGCTGATACCGTCCACAAACAGCTGCGGCTTTTCTGCAATTTTCTGTAAATAGATGGTAAAAATTAGTTAGTGGAGCTACGGAAAAGAAATCGTATACGTAATTCGATTATCAGTTTGTAGTACTGATTGTAGAGTCATTAGTGTTAACTCTCTCAGTAGCAGTAAGTAATTAAAAGGATGCTTGTTTATTTATCTTTAGGGGTTTGGAACAGGAACGATGACTCAACGAAATACTGCAAGGCTACTTTCAGAGGATGCTTTAAATTATAGTTTAATTACACGCAGTTGGAGAGAAATATTGCACACATGAAGAAAAATATGTTTGGCCCTGGTATCCAATTGCTGACCGCTTGCTGGCAATTTAACTCGCCCTTTGAGCATTCGGCGAGGTCAGGGCTTACGTCTGAATGGCGCCGAATAGTTCATTGTGCATGGTGCGCATATTAAAGCGCCATAACAGTTTGCAGTGCATCTGGGCCGGACGGCCATTTGTCTTCATGAGCATGAGTTGCCAACATGCAAACCAGTACTTCGTTTTTATTTCTCACATTTGGTCTACAGAGACTAAAGCTTCGGCCGTGGAAACATTTTTGCAGGCAAACACCAAATTAAAGTTGATAGTGCTACAGAATGGCACCGACCTTCTCATACGAGTTAGTTTCCTAATCTCTTGAGTGGACTTGCTTTTCGGTTTTGTCCTTGAATTGGCTATCTAAGGGCTTCTACTTTAGAAGGCGCCTGCCGGTTCCTCTATCGGTATCAGTCGCTTCCAAGCTTCCCTTTCTTTTTATAGAAAACACGTATTTTTTCAAATTTCTTAATAGCGGAATGGAAATACGACTTTTAGAATATGTTAGAAGAGTAAAACTTAGTTCTTCTTGGACATTTTAATCGAAGATCTGGGAGCCGTTTTTGAGAATATGTTGTTTAAGCATTTCTCAAAATGTACAATTTTGACCCCTTTTCCACGGATTACTAACATTTTTTAAAAATTTGGCAATTACTGTAACAAAATATGGACCTGGAAATAAATTAATAAAAAATAGAACAAATGAAAATCTAAAAATTAATCTCATTTGAGTCAAGAGATTTATTCAGAAAGAGGTATGCTAATTGCCCACTGAGTTTCAAGTGACGCATTTAGTACTGAAACCCAAGAATTTTGAGAAAACTACGAAAATGTTCTTAACTTTGGCCACAACTGGTGCTTTATACTCAAGGTGTAGGTAAAAATATCAAAAAACTAATTATCTTTTGTGGAGATTGTTGGCAGTCAGAGGATGGGGCTGGTTCAAACTGTGCCAACCAACTCCAATTGGAAAGTGTCAACCAGTCAACAAAGGGATTTTTATAATAGTTGGCCGTAGAGATAACAAAGGAACTCAAAATTTAAAAAGACAAAAATCAAGAGCTTGGTTGAAGGTTTCATCTGCAAAAGAGAAGAAAAATCTTTCCTTCCCAATAATACGAAAGACAATAAATGAACTGCAAAAATATTACTCTTCAAGTTCTAAATCACATATAGGATCACGGTTTCGCCATCCTTGCACTGATCTGAAAAAATCTTTTCACTAAAACGATTATACAGAATGTTCCAGAATAAATGTTATATATTTCTAGGACATGTAAGACAGTCAAAGATGATCACATTTTGCCAATAAACATGCGATGGGAAATTTCAAATAACGAAGATACACTTGTGACAATTGCCCCTGATAGGTCTGCAACCCATCATGCATTGTCGAAGAACATTCTGAGACATATGTACTGTGAAATTTTATGTGTCTTTGTAGAATCATTTAAAATATTTTTAAATGCATTTACAATGTGCATTATCTCTTCTCTTGGGAAAAAAATTAACGCTTAAATCATTTTGAGTTTTAATACTCCCAATTAATGTCAGTAACGAACTTCAATTTATTAAGTAGACTCAATATGTCATTTGCATGAACAACACATTCTGTCTTACGACCAGAAACTTTGCTTTTCTTCTTTCTCACTTCTTTTCACAATTAACAAAGAATTTAAAAAACTTCAAGCGGTGGGTCTTGGGTATGCGCAGGGTTCATTTCCCGGACGCAATCCAAACATTCGAGTGTTATTGGGCAAGTTGATAACCCTAATGTCCGACATTGATACTTTACCGCAACAGATGTTCTTCCAGAAACATAGGATAAGGAAATCTCTGGTAATTCAAAGAAATAAACGTTATGCCACTTTTATATTCGCCCTCTCATTAAAAGAAATGAAACAAACGGAGCGAGCAGCCGTGATATATCAATGGCCAAGTCAATGTATTGTTACTTGATTCCTGGTCCTGTGCGCTTTCCGATTTTCTCGAAATCGAAGCTAAGGCACAGGATATGAGTCGCACGAGTGCTCTTTACAAAGTCACCAATTTTCATTTTAATTACTGAAAATTCAATGTACTATAGACTTCCAAATTTTCTGAAGTTTTTTTTAGGGGCCAAATGAAGAAATTTGCTATTAAGAGCCTGATCGGTGGTCGGGGAGAGGGTTGGTCTGTTAATAGGAGTAACATTTGAATACAATACGAGTTTCAGTGTCCATTCCAAGCAAAGTCGGATGTTGAGGTGGGTGGACGTTTAATAGGGTGGTCTTTTAGTGAGGTTTCCCTGTTTACTGAGACTTGGTGCAAGACGGTTTGTGTCCTCCGCGTCCTCACCCTGGGGCGGCGCCAGCCCCGGACGTCCTCGCGCAGCTCCACCGCCAGGGAGGCCGGCGCGTGCGGGAAGTCCGGGTCGCAGAACTTGCCACCGTCGCCCTGCGCGTCCAGCAGGCGCGCCACCTCCGCGCGCTCCTCCTCCTGCAACACCAGACACACACATTGCAGGGACGTGCATATTCCTTTGTGACGCACATATTTCTCTGGCTCGCACAGGGATGCCGATTTAAACCTTTTTCGATTGAAGCAAATAGTGGTGATAAAATTACACCAAAAAGTAGCGTAATGAAAGCGATCTAGATGGAGTGGTAGAAGCCAAGCTTGTGGATTTCCGAAGACATCGCGACTAACCGCCATTTGAGGCATAATGTAGCAAATTAATTGAATTGAAAATAGTAGTTATTTACGAAATAAGTGTGGTTATGCATTTTATTGCAATGAGAGATTGGAGAATTTTCAAAAGAGACCGTTTGATAATACTCTAATAATTGATTGATCTATTATGGGAAGAAAACGTTACCACACGAATATCATACAAAGCCCCCTTTGTAAAAATTCCAATGGAATATAATTTTAGCTTTTTGATAAAATGAATGCTCGTTTAAATAAATGCCAGCATTGCTCCGCGCCTGTATCTGGTACGCATTTTCTACACATCTTCCACACTTCCACTAACAAGGGTTTGCGATCAAACAAACACGTGTCTTGCGACTCAGCTCGGAAACGTTTTATCCGCCTTCGATACATTGATCCATTGAATTGTTCAGTTTCATTATTTCAAAATCAAATCCACATGTTCCATGTCAGACATCGCGAATTGTCTATTTATATAGTACAGGGGGACTACTTCCAATTCAAACTGCATATTCTTCGGGACTTACTTTGAAACGTTATTAAACTGCATTTTGATCTCTCTCATGACGAATAATTTCATTATCCCTTGCATCTCCAACACTCTCAATGGTGCTGAAAAGCATTTAGTTGTAAAGGCTCGAGTGCCTATAGATACCTAGAGCTTCATTTCGAAAAACATTTGTATCGCAAAGGATAGGCGACAAAATGGTAAGCGGTATCTGTCCACGATCTGTTTCTGATTATAATCGAAATGACTACAATCCGCAGTGAGCCAATTGTGGGAGGAAACTCCATACATGACTTCCATTTGGGGGAGAAGTGCAACCATTTGCTTTGATGTCACAATGTCTACCGGTCGTACTCACCGCTGGTGTTGGGCACTGGCGTCAGTTAACGTGCAAAAGCTTTTGGTGGCGAATTGTGTCGCGTTACTGTTAAGATGTATCTCTAACCAATCGATATGCGCGTCGCTCTCCAGAACACCTTAATTGTTTGAGAAACGACTGTGCCAATGTGTGAAAGAAGAAAGTAATATTATCAGTTTCAATTTTTATCCTTGATATTGCTTTGAGAGCATTATGCAAATATTAACTGAGGGAGGAATATGGTCACAGCATGAACGAAATTCTAAATGTAGCAATCAAACATATTCAACAAATAGCCTTGTTAAGTATGATTAGATAATGCATCATGTTTGTTGGTAAAAAAAGTGTACATAAAGTATTTCTTCCTCGACACTATGTGCTCTTATGCAAATATGCAAATATTAACTGAGGGAGGAATATGGTCACAGCATCAACGAAATTCTAAATGTAGCAATCAAACATATTCAACAAATAGCCTTGTTATGTATGATTAGATAATGCATCATGTTTGTTGGTAACAAAAGTGTGCATAAAGTATTCCTTCCTCAACACTATGTGCTCTTCGTGCGTTATCTGTTAACTCAAACAAGTGGTATTTCCTACGCACGTCCCCGCAATGAGCCTTGGAATGACTCACTGTAAGTGTCATTCTGAAATTAAGAATGTTATGGAGTACAAAGTGTTGATAAAAACAAGTACAACTCGTTCCTACTTCATGTGCAGGTTCTCGAATTAAACTAACTATTGTCCAGAAAAGCATCAATGTGTGTCAAACTAAGACAATATGTAATATTAAACTGGCAGTTAAGTTTTTCAAAATACATATATATTTCGTCAGCTTCCCCTCTCTACTTCCGAGTTTTTAATCATCAACAAACTAATAGAAACGTAAATTATCACATAAATCAACATTTTTAGAAGAAAGAAACGTATATCATTTTAACTATTTGTGTTAGAAAAATGGATGAATATTCTTTAAATATAAAGCTTAAGGGAAAACAGTCGAATATTTCATTGAAAAGTTTATTTTATTTATAGAAGTTATACCAATATATAACTAGGACAACTTGTGTTCTGATGCGGTTGGTCGGACATATTAAGATTTAATACATTACTGTTTTAAAAACACTAGAACGACTTTATTGAATAAAACATTTCTTTGAAAGATTTCAACGTACAATGATGTCTCAGGAAAATAGTTTGTATTTGAAGTTCAATTTTTCAGCAATAAATATATCTTTTCTGTGAAAGAAATTATGTAAATATATAAATATGTAATTATTAAGTATGTAGGCAATGTTCTTTCAAATATTTTCACGAAACATTACTTTCTTCTGATTTGTCAACAAGTCCGAAGACAGGCTAAGGGATTTTCTCAAGAAGTGCAATTCTTCAAGTTCCTTTCAGTTTTCTCCGAACCTTATGCCTAACAGGTTCTTCACTACTCCCTTCTTTTCGTCATTTGCGCGATTAACTACACGCTGAATCCTCTTTAATCTGGATCCTCTATAGTATATTTTACCACTTAAAGCGTTTCAAATGTTACGTGAACACCCACGTAACGCTAAAATGATCGTTGTTGAAACTCATCAGCCAATCACTGCAGAATCACTAGTTAACTTAGAGATTTGGTGAACGAGTACAACAGTGTATTCATTACCATATTTTTAACACCATGTCGGCAACATTTACAAATAATATAAACGAAGATAGTAAATGTTCAATAAAAACTCAGGTTGATGTAACTTTACATTCTAAATACAAATCTACTTTATTTTGTAATAATTATTTTAATTATATATATAATATTAATATATATTTAAATGCTCGATGTTTTTGGTCGATGTTTAAAATATCGACGTTGCGCCGCTTGGTCGTGCAGTTCGGATACAAAAAAGAAATGAAGGCCCCAGCCTCCTTGCCACTTCCCGCGATAAAACATGCACTACACTTATATGTATAATATTATTATATATATAATTATAATATATATGTATATAATATAATATACATTACATATATAATGTTATATATATATATATATATATATATATATATATATATATATATATATATATATATATAATACATAATACAAGTGAGTACATATGTACACGTTTCTGTCAAAATATTATTTGTCCGGATTTACAGTTCCGTGTTACATGGCTGTTGTGCATGCTCGAGATACACTATTTCTAGTAGCAGACAATTCTTGTTTAGCGGTTTTCAACAAAAGCTTCTAGGTGGCGAAGGCTGCTTTCAAGCTGCCGGCTAAAACGCGGGATGATGCTAACAAGACCGACCGACGCTCTGGTGAATAAACGAGCGGCGATCGGTGCGAGTTCCGAGCGAATCGACCGAGCGCTGCGGCAGTGGCTGCGGCGGCGGTGGCGGCACCTACCGTGAGCGGCATGCCGGCGCCGGGGTGCGGACTCTGGCGGGCGGACGGCGCGCGGGGCTGGCACCACGCCACTGAGGCGGCCGCCGCGCGCGCCGTCCTTTTACGCGGCGTCTGCCCGCCCCTGCCCCCTCTCCCCCAACGCTCACCACCCACTGGCCCGACGCTGCTTCGTTCACACCCCGCCCACTCACGTACCCAATCTCCCGCTCCCCACCCACTCCAATTCACGCACAATAGCTGCGATTTCCTCTCCCGCTTGGCCCTGTCGTTTGCTCCTCCGTCTTGTTCCTTCCCCGCCCCTGCGCTCATAGCCCGCACTGACTCCCCCGCCTCGTCACTTCCGTCGCCATTCTCTCGTCTACTCTTTCTCTCTCTCTCCGACTCTAATAAAGGATTAACTCCCACTCCACTTCTCATTCAATCACCCACTCCCTCTCTTTCCTCTGATGTCTCTGTCCCTCACTCACCCTCGGCGTTGCAGTTTTATTCGCCATTACTTTGCTCTCTTGTAGTTTTGGAAACCGGCAAACACACCAAGTCGTAATTATGTTTAGTGCTGAATCATGGTTCACAAACGAAGAAGCGAGCAGAAGTGTAAGAAACAAGAAATACATGTTATGATAGTTATCTTCAAGTTGTAAAAACGATAATTAATATTTATGAGTGAGAACGTTCCTAAATTAGCCATGTCCATCACTCACTCATGTCATGCTTTTCAATATAAGATTGGTATTTAATTAGATTATACCACCAAAACTTAATTTCAATATGCTCAATTGCAAATGCAAAAACAGTATCATAACTCAAAATAAATCACACGCCTCCAACGTGGAAAGATTTGTTAAAAACTTAAATTTTCAATAATCCGGAGAAAAAAAAAACACAGGCAAACTCTGATATTAGGTCCTGGCGTTATTTGAATTTGTAAATGAAAATTTGCACTAATTAAAATTGGTGATTTTTGTTCAAAAAGATAGCATTTCAAGTTACTAAGAAATTGCAGATTTCATTCAAAATTTAACGATGATGCACTTAACTATGGCTTTGTTTTAATTTACACATGCTTACGCCATATATGGACGAGTGGTTAGTTTTCCATTTCCAAACCAGCTTTTTGAGCTGAAATACTGATCCTTTTCTAAATTTCTTTCTGTCGTAATCAGAAGGGCCCGGATTTTAATGACCTACAAATCAGCGAAATATGCAAGCATTTATGACCTAAAACCTTTATAAATATGACCTAAAAAATGAAATACGACGTAATACAAGTTAATTTTTTAAAAATTACTGTTAATTTTTTAGGTATAACAAATACAAAATTCACTCAAGAATAGATTGTGAGGATGGTACATACGGCTTGCAGTCTTTGGAACTAACCAGCATTAAAAAAAAATTGATTGTGTCTGTTAGCCAAATCAAGTACAGTACAATAAAACCCATCAAACCAAATGACATCCTTTACTACTGCATACTTCTTGTTTAAAATAATCCTTATCTTTCAAATAATCCTTTATAGTATAATTTTTTGAGTTTATTTGTTACAATGTCACCTGATACTTTGTCATGCGAGACACATTTTCGAGCCTTTTATTCTTGTGTTCTTAAAAATATGACCAATGTATGTATTTGGGGCAAAATCTGGCCAAAATATGACCTTTTACTAAAAACGGTCCTTAAAAATATGACAAATATATGCATTTATGGCATAATTTGGCCCACATATGACCTTCTACTAAAATCTCTGTAAATATGACTATATGCACAATAAAAATACGTTTTCCTGATCGACAATACCTGGATTCGTGCATAAATTGTTTTATAATTCACCCGAAGGTTCAGAAAAAATATATGACTTGTCATTAAAATCCGGGCCCTAGTAATCAGTTGTGCGTGAACGAGAAGCCTAGTTTTAGATGAGAAGGATTGGGAAGCAGAAAGAAAAAATCGGGTTTTATTTAGTTCTTTCAAATCTACAAAAAAGAAACATTTGTAAGTTTCCTGCATTTGCAATTTACCACACGATATGGCGTTTTAATTTTTTCCTTAAAACGCTATACGCTATTTTGCCTCTTGCAGTTAAATCATTATGAAATTCATAAAAAAAAGTTTATACTAACACAAAATATGGCACGTATTATGAACTCAAATCAATATTATTTTTTGCAGGCCTAGCGCCAAACGGTTTCGCGTACTTAATTTTCAGGCTCAAAAGAGATGTTTTTTCTAAAACCGTGCGAATCACCACGAAGTTTATGAGAAACATATTTCGCACACGTGTTTAAAAATAGTACAATGCAATACGTGCGCGAGATGATTCGCGTACTTGCTATGTGTAACTTATTTCATAATTGACTATAACAGATGGTCGCCTTGTGTATCTAAACACATGTATCCTTTACAATCTAACGATAACTGCCATCACCGGCTTAGGTGCCTCAGGGCATGAACTGATGTCACGGCAGTGCCTCTGATCTGGAGGCCCGAGGGCTCAAGACCCGACGATGGCAGGATTTTTGACACTAGTTAGATAGTTAGGTCGAGTTCAGCCGCTGTCTGGAGGAGAATTCTAGCGACCGGCTGCTCTGCGGCGGTTTTCCACCCTGCGCAACTGGGTCACGGAAGGCGCGCAATATTTCCTTCCTCTTCCTTGTCCTATCCTCTTCTCTTACACACACACACTTACTTACATGCACTACACTACCACACGTGTCGGGAGACCAGTTGGGAGCTTAGAGGTTGTTTCTCGCCATCCGGCGAACAGGAAGGCCTGGAACAGCCTGAATCTCGCCATTCAGCGATCAGGAAGATCACCATCATCCCCCGCGATAAAAATCATGTACTATAAGAATGGGACTAATGACCCTACAAACCATTACATGTGATAGGTATTCCACTGCCAATAGGCGGTAATAGATTGACAAAATAAAGAGAAAGTGTTGGGATACTACAATGGAAAGTGGAGATTTTTCTCTAGAAAAAATCTTATTATGGGTCCCTTAACAGAAAAAGTTGATAAATCTTGTTTCTATATGTAGAAAATTACTTTCTATAACATGTTGTGAAGTCAGAATCCACGTTTTGTGGATATTGATATCAAAAGATTGGTGTACGACAAAACTGACTTACCTTTGCCCATGTTTCGTCAACTCTAGCGCCTAAACCGTTCTGACAATTTTCTACAAAATTGACATTCTCCTATTCATCTGGATGAATTCGAGGTCCTGTGCATTTGAAACGTATATTTTGATTTTTAGGAGAACTTTACATTTTTGGGGATAAGTTTGAATTATTTTTCGAAAATGGCTACAAGTAGTTTTGGACTTTTTCTCGAATATAGGAGAGTTTGCTTATAAAAATGGCACATGTCCTATTTTCGTTGAACCCTCTGAATTTGCAAAAGTTACAAATATTGCGGGAAGTATTTGCTGTTGTAGCAGCAGTACGGGTTTAATTTTCTCACAATGCTAATCAATATTTATGATTTTGTGATATGTTACAATAAGTAAAATAGAAAAAACTAAAAGTTCCTCATTCATATTCTACCGAGAAGAGCTTTTTCCATAATAGTACCAGTTGTGAATGGTGGACAAATGACTAATTCCTCTAATTAAGATTTTGGAATGACCTCTGCCGATGGAACATGCCATTCTTTTCAGTTGAGGATCTTCATCAGCATCAAATCACAGCAATTGCATTTCTGCTCGCTTTCCCCCCTTCAGAAGCAAGGTATAAAACCCTAAGCGTATGAAGCCAAACGTCTCAGTTGACGGACCGTCAGTAACCACGGCCGGTTTCTTATCGTTGGGTGTCATCAGACGGCGGGTCACGGGACTTCCTGCCCTTGCAAGGCCCCAATACATAAGCATATAAGGCTTACAGGAGGCCATGGCAGCTTCGCGGCCCCTCACCCTTTGCTACTTCGCGCAGCAGCTTCTGGTGCTGCAGCTGCTGCATCTGGCAGCGCGGTCCAACCGCACCCAACCGGCGAGAGCTGACCTTGTCCGTGGCGTCCTCCACCAACGCCCCAGGCCACGGCAGCGTGAGCGCGCGCCTGGAGCAGCCGCTGGGCAGCCGCTGGGCAGCCGCTGGGCAGCCGCTGGGCAGCCGCTGGGCAGCCGCTGGGCAGCCGCTGGGCAGCCGCGGCTGGCAGCTAGCTGCACGTGGAAGTGGGCAGCTCGGCGTGCGGGTCGGGCGGCGCCCCGCGACGGACGCTCGCCCTCATGCTCCACGGGCCCCCTGCGGGGAGACCTCTCACCCCCTCGCCCCCGCCGCCGGGTTACGCGTAGGGATGGCCAGAAAACATCCAGATTTTTAAAGCATCGATATTTTCGAGCAATAACATCGATTGTATAACACCGATGTTTTCTTCAGATCGCTATATTTGTTCAGAAACATCAATGCTAAAAAAATTTCTTATGATATAAACAAAATTTCCCTTTTTAATCTTTTTTATTAATTTTTTTGTGGATTGCTTGCAATCCACAGCCACTGATAACTATCACTGTAGTCGATCCTCAGAAGGCACGCTATCGTTGCTAACCTTTCTCCGGTGTTGTTATCGTTTTTGATTTTTTCGCGGTAATATCGCTGAAAACTATCACTGTTGTCGATCCTCAGAAGACACGCTATCGTTTGCTAACCTTTCTCCGGTGTTGTTATCGTTTTTGACTTTTTTCGCGGTAATATCGTTAGATTTGTATCTTGACTACATAAAACATTGATTATAAAATTAAGATGGCAGTCAAATGTAAGGCAGAATATACACTACAGTAATATTCGCGTGTCATGTATTACATTATAACCAGGACATTTTACTTCGAAATGTTTCATCATAAGGGAGTTTTTCCACCCTTGAACTATAAAGCAATCGAAAGCAGTATCGATCTTGTGGGCATGCGCAGAAGATCGACAGTGCTGTCGATTGCTTTAACGTTCGAAGGTGCAAAGGCTCGATGTTTTTGGTCGAAGTTTAAAATATCGACGTTCCGCCACGTGGTCGTGCAGTTCGGGTACAAAAAAGATATGAAGGCCCCAGCCTCCTTGCCACTTCCCGCAATAAAACACGCACTACACATAAGAGACTAATGGTCTTAGCAGTTGACGCGCCCGGAATCACTAACCAATCACCGGGAGCGGTAGCTCAGTGCATCAACTGATGTCACTGCAGCGCCTCTGACCGGAAGGTCTTAGGTTCGAGCACTGACAGCGTCAGGATTTTCGACACTAGCTTTTCATCTAAGTCGAATTCAATCGCTGTCTCAAGGAGAGTTCTAGCGGCCGGCTGATCTGATCGGTAGTTTTCAGTGGTGTCTCCGATCAACACCAGGCGAATGCCGGAGCAGTACCCTAACAAACGGGCCACGGACCGCGCGCGATATTTCCTTCCTCTTCCTTGTCCTATACTCTCCTCTTACACACACACACACACACACACACACACACACACACACTAACATGCACTACATTACCACATGTTCCGGGAGACCGGTGGGGAGCTTAGAGCTTGTCCCGACTGGGGCGGTGCCCCGCTGATGGGAAAGTTCTGGTTACGGGGAAACCCCGCTAGCAGGTCGGCGCCGGATCTCGCCATCCAGTGGAGGAAGATTAGCGCCATCCCCCCTCCCCCGAGAGAAAACATGCATTACGCTTACGGGACTAATGACAAAAGCTGTTGACGCGCCCGGAATCGCCAACTAACTAATCACTCAACCAACCGGCGTGTAGGTTGTGTCGTTTTCGACATCGAAAACCCTTTGTTGATGTTTCAAAGTACGTTTTTGCCATCTCTAGGTACGTGGCGCTGGCCGGCTGGGAAGCTTCCGGGCGTCGGCGTCGCCGCTCGACTGGTTCTCTGCACGCAACGCGTGCCGTGCGGACGGCGCCAGGCTTTTTTTTTAAGAGGTCGAATTTTACAGATAAATGGATATTTCGAACGTTGTGACGAACACGCCCTCCCGGTCCACATCGCTGACACCTTCACGATTTTCCGAAGGATGAGCCAACGTGACAGGTCGCGGAAACAAGTGAACATCACATGTATTTCAGAGATGTATCCCTCTGTCGCGACAGCTGTTCGGTCCCGCCCCATCGTAAAGTGCTAATGGCTCCTGTGAAAACATCCCTATGAAAAAGTCTAAGAGTTTCGCTGAGGTATATGCACGTGCGTGAGTCCGGGAAATATTTAAATTTAATTACGTTTGTGGAAAATCTCTTAATACGCTCTCACAATCAGTAAAAGGAAACTGCCACGAATGTAAATAGAAAGAAAAATTATTTTAAGCCGGAAACACGTGCACCGGTATGCATCTCGCATTCAAGTCTCTGTTTTAAAATAAACATAATATTTAACACACAAAAAGTAAATTCAATGTAATATATAAAGAAAAAAGAATTTTTACAGAAGAGCACTTACATTACACTGCACTTCCTAATATCAATTATTTCTCGCAGCGCACTATATTTTTGTCGGACAAGGACACTACAAAAGGAAGTGTGGAAGCTATTTACAAGTTAGCCAACTGCAAACGAACGAATGCGAGAAAGGGAGTCTAATGGGCTCAAGGGCACAACGACCACAGAACCTTCAGTTATGTTGCCAGCACTAGCTGTCACTTTGGCTCATCCTTAGGAAAATCGCTCTATAGGCAGCTGTTCGTGCGCTTCCCGCCCGCCGACAGCGGCTCGGTGTGGACCGGTGTCAGCGATGTGGACCGGGAGGGCGTGTTCGTCACCGAGGACGGCGTGCCTCTTCAAGACACGGGCTTCACGGAATTTGGACCGGGGCAGCCGAATGGACATTCTCACGAGAATTGCCTGGGTCACAAAGATACTATTTGATGACAATTGTAAAATGAAATATCAATTTATCTGTAAAATTCGACCTCTTTAAAAAAATTCTTGATAATCAATGACACTAAGAATCATCTGTCTACAACCACCACAACGTTAAATGTTGTTTAACGTGAGATATGATTTTCTTCAATTGATCGTCTGTTTTAAGGTCAATATTGGACGGTGATTTCATAACCATGTGCAGCTCAGATTCATACACCAACCTTAATAAATTAAATCCACTAAAAATTCCCGTTAATTCCCTTAAATTCCCCTAAAATAGCCCGTTACAGCTATATATTTCTTTTCTACCCATCGTTAGAGCTACCCAACTTCAGAAATCCTAACTTCAGAATATGCTACCTAGACTTAATGGAACACGAGAATAGAAAAACGAGCAATTTTTGAAAAGAATTAAACAATAGTTGACAGTGAACCGTGTACAGGTAGGATGCAATGATATTTAGTGCTGTAGTATTTTCACATTTTACTAACAGATTACTGTTACTACAGAACACAGTTATTACCGCTAGGTAATTAAGTAATGTCAATTTGATATAAGCTACATTATCTGTTACATAAGTCGTTATCTGCATTAAATCTAGTGTCAGATGGCTGCATTGAAACATTAATTGTGAATAAATTGTTTTTTTTTAAATTTCCGATTTAGATTAGGATTGTTGTGGAGAGTGAGGAGATATTTATTCGGTTTTCATGTTTCCTCATCATCTGAGATATGAAGGGCAAAATTTTGTTGCAGCTTCCTGCAAAGCTCGCCGCCGCGGTGGCACAGGGAGCGGCGAGGTAACACAATGACCAAGCGGGAATAGTGAAAATTGGGCAAAATAAAAAGGTCTTGACAAAAAAATTCCTTAATCTGCTTGGTAACCACATTAATGTGCGAGTAATGCAGAATATTCATTTCAAACTCTACACGGAAAAGATGCTTATCTAAAGACAAAATTTACTCCTTTTCCACCCACAGAAGGTCAACTCACAGAGGTTTTTTATCAAATGAATCGCCATAACTCGAGCATAGTCCAGGATGTCTCACTTCTATCTGCATTGTACGATATATTTCGCCAGTTTTGCGAATAGTTATTGTATTGAAACTATATCCAGCAGAAGGATAAGATTGTCACTAATGCATATATTGGTGTACAAACATTTTCCCAACAGTTAAATTGATGAGAGGAATTAGTCTTGTGGATTCCAAAATGAAGAAAAATATTGAAGTATTTTTAGAATATTATACTAACTCTTATTTCTAAACTTTATTTACTCTTACTTACCAGGAGTAACCTTATTGGTGCCGGAACCACTGAGATCTACTCACATGCGTCTCAAAAGCTTCGGGCACTGCCTCCAGAAATCCGGAGCCCAAGAGGGGGCACTCGGCCAGTTACATATGGGGGGTCCGATTTGTAGTCGCGTATGTTTATCCACTGTCACGCCCGGGAGATCTGGTTTTACCGAGACTGCAGTGTACGCACTGATCATTCTCTCGTATGTGATTTGCAGTTAGTGCAAGAAAATTGTGGTGCAATTTGTCTCACATCAGTAATTATACAAATGCAACATATATGTATATTACAATAACTATATATAGGTAAACATTTTTATTGTTGGTAAACAACTGGTACTTGTACTTATTGTAGTAACAACTGGTGCTTGTCGCCAACACTGTGAATGTTCATCAGTAAACCAAAGGGACCGTGGCTGCGTTAAGATAAGCTCGGCACTAACTCTGCAGTTCCGCCTTTCCTTCAGTCAGCAATGTGTTGTGGACGCAGCGCGCTGCAGCAATGGGTGTCAAGTCAAGGCGAAGGTCACGCCCCCTCCGCTGCCGCCCTCCACGGCCGCTCGCAGGCCGCATTTAGCCCAGGCGTCGCGGGGACGCGCCGAGGCGGCCACGCACGCACAGTGGTCTGCGAAGGGACCCCTGCGCAAATAGGTCGCTCCGAGCGCCCGGTTTTTACTTTCTCGAATATTCTCTGCACATACGGTCTGTTCAGTCACCTGAGCAGTGTCTTTAACGCTCATTGATACCAAATCAAGAGGCGGGCGGTGAGTAATACATAAATTGATTGATTGCTAGTGATTCTGGGCGTGTCAGTTGCTGAGGTTATTAGTCCCGGAGTGTAGGGCATGTTTTTTCCTCGAGAGGTGTCGATGAACTTCCCTCGCTGCATGGCGAGATCCGGCGGCGACCTACCGTCGGCTAGCGGTTTTTTTCCGACCATATGTCTCCCACAAGCGGGGTACGCCACAACGGGGATTAAGCACTAAGCTCCCGACCGGTCTCCCGGAATGTGTGGTAGGTAGTGCATGTTGGTGTGAGTGTAAGTAAGGGGTGAGGATAAGACAAGGAAGGGGAAGGAAAGATCCGTGGCCCCTTCGTTAGGGAACTGCTCCGGCATTCGCCTGTGTTGATCAGAGAAACCACAGAAAACAACCCATCAGAGCAGCCGGTCGCTAGAATTCTCCCCCAGACAACGCAGAACTCAATCTAGCTATCTGGCTAGGGTCGAATATCCTGCCACCGCCGGGACTCGGACCTCAGTCCTCCTGGTCAGAGGCCCTGCAGTATCAGTAGTTGATGTTCTGAGCTCCCTCTCAAGGTTAATACGTAGAAATAATTTGCATTCATTTGACACACGTTGTGCTGCAGTCGTTCTATTTCCTATTATAAAATATAATAGGCCTACTTGAAGAACGTTGGTATGAAATTATTGTATTTACGCAGCAATAATGGAAGCAATGTACCCTTCGAAACTGCATTTTTAAGAAAAAATGGTTTTAATGCATAATTCCTTTATTAAAATGTAGTCCATTACGGGTTTAAAAAAAGCGTATTCTTTGAAAATCGGTGTTTATAGCCCGTCTGTCTGCTTCCTTTTGATTACTTAAATTATACACCTATATTTTCTCGAGTGTTTTTCGACATCTTTGAGTCAATTCTTATCATGTTATTTTCAATGATATCGTGGTAATGTAAATCACTCGTTAAAAAGCATTCCTAACCTCTAACTTTACGCACTGGACTGACATTATCCATCTCGGCCATACAAATTATTTTATAATAATAATAATAATTTATTTTATTATTATTATTATTATTATTATTATTATTATTATTATTATTATTATTATTATTATTATTATTATTAAATATTATTAACCGCTGGCGGTTGCCTAATCTGTTTGGGAGAAGAATACATTTCAGTCTTCGGCAATGAGAGCCTGTTTTAGAACATCGAAAAATTGCCTTCTGGTATGAAAGAGGTACGTCGAACATTTCAGGCTGGAAAACTCACCGTCTTTCCCTCAATTAGATTAACATATGTTTCTAATGACATTTTACTATGACGTTGATGTCGGTGCAGTGCCTCTCACCGGGGGGTACAAGGGTCGCCACTAACTAGATAACTAGGTCGAATTCAACCGCTGCGTGGATGAGGTGCGTCAAGCTGGAACAGCCAAGTCAGCACACCGACACGAAACATGTCAAATCATTTATTGCTAATTAATTGCCAATTAATTGCCACATTTTTGAATCAATTGCCACGTATTTTCGTGGAGAAAACGGGTGTGAGCTAGCTTGACGTCAAGACAGCACAAACATCAGTTAAATTCGAGCCAGAGCTCAACGGAAACCATCTAATCATTTATTGCCAATTAATTGCCACAATTTGGAATTAATTCGCACGTATTTTCAGTCTAAAATAATCAAAGTAAATGGCAGCAGGCATGACGCAACCCGCAACATAATTCTGAACGTCAAGCCAGCACACATATCAGTTAAATTCGAGCCAGATCTCAACGGAAACCATCTAATCATTTATTGATAATTAATTGCCAATTAATTACCACAATTTGGAATTAATTCGCACGAATTTTCAGTCTAAAGTAATCAAAGTAAATGGCAGCAGGCATGACGCAACCCGCAACATAATGAAAAAATTGGAATATAGAGAAAACAAACGAGCACAATCACATAAAATTAACGACATAGTTTAAAGACATATCGAACTATTATTTTACTCTATGCATGATTTAATTGACCCTCTCTTTTATGAGATAATACATTTTATAACTTCGTAGTTTTGCAACCACGTATGACATTCAAATACATAATGCAAGAGTACCAACGAGTGCGATATATCTATAATCTATTAAATAATTAAATACACATTCAATACTAGTTCACTATACTGAAGATAAATTAATCAATGTTGCTTTGTATTATATAAACATTGCTGAAACTGCATCAGATTTATCGAACCAAGCCACTTTTTCAAATTCGAAAATACAGAGAACCAGCTAGCACAATCACATAAAATTAAAAACATACTTAATAGATGTTTAGAACTAATCTTTTACTCTATACACTATTTAATTGCTCTTGTCATTTATTAAATAATAATTTTTTAAAACTTCGTTGTTATGAAACCTCATCGAATTTCGAACAGGAAATGGGAGAGTACCAACGAGCTCAAATATCTAAATTCTATATAATTATTGAATGCACATTCAATACTAGTTTATTACATTAAAGAAAAATTGATAAATGTTGCCGTGAATTATATAAACATGATTGAAACTGCATGGGAGTTATCGAACGAAGCCAGATATTCAAATTCGAAAATACAGAGAACCAACGAGCACAATCACATAAAAATATGAACATAGTAAATAGATATTTAGAACTAATTTTTTACTCTATACACGATTTAATTGCTCCTGTCATTTAATTAATAATAATTCTTTAATATTTCATTGTTATAAAAACTCGAAGACATTCGAACAGGAAATGCGAGAGTACCAACGAGCACCATTATCTAAAATCTATTTAATAATTGAATACCATTCAATACTAGTTTATTACACTTAAGATAAATTGATAAATAATGCCGTGAATTATATAAACATTATTGAAACTGCATTACAGTTAACGAACCAACCCAGATATTCAATTTCGCAAATACAGAGAACCAACGAGCACAATCACATAAAATTAAAAAAACAGTTAATCGATGACTAGAACTAATTTTGTCCTCTATACACGATTTAATTGCTCTTGTCATTTATTAAATAATAATTTTTTAAAACTTCGTTGTTATGAAACCTAATCGACTTTCGAACAGGAAATGGGAGAGTACCAACGAGCTCAAATATCTAAATTCTATATAATTATTGAATGCACATTCAATACTAGTTTATTACATTAAAGAAAAATTGATAAATGTTGCCGTGAATTATATAAAAATTATTGAATCTGCATGGCAGTTATCGAACCAAGCGAAATATTCAAATTCGAAAATGCAGAGAACCAACGAGCACAATCACATAAAATTAAAAACATAGTTAATAGATATTTAGAAATAATTGTTTACTCTATACACGGTTTAATTGCTCTTGTCATTTTTTAAATAATAAATTTTTAAAACTTTGTTGTTATGAAACCTCATTGACATTCGAAGAGGAAATGCGAGAAGACCAACGAGCACTAATATGTAAAATATATTTAAAATTTGAATGCGCGTTTAATACTAGCATATTACAGTAAAGATAAATTGATAATTGTTGCCGTGAATTATATAAACATTTTGTAACTGCGTGGGAGTTATCTAACCATGCCAGATATTGAAATTCGAAAATACAGAGAACCAACGAGCACAATCACATAAAACTAATTACCTTAGCAGTCGACGCACCCGGAATCACTAATCAATCAATCAATCCGGAGTAGTGACAATAAACTCCGGATCCTTCCTTTTCCCTGGATGCTCTCCTATTTTTAGAATTAGATGATAGGGTGATTCCCCTCTCTGCCAAAGCAAGCATGATCTAGGTGGAATCTGGCGATTAATGCAAGTAAGCGGATAATTGACCAAACCTCCAATTGGTACCCTGTCCGATTAATGTACTTCAAACTCGACACATCCATAGTTGAGAAACGAAATGTTATCAATACGGGGGATCAAACTTTTGACGATGTCTTCGTCTTTTGTTTTTCACTATAACGTAATTATTCAAACGTTCATCGAATCAGGGTGCACTATATCCCTCCTCAAGTGTGGCAACAGCATCTCACCTAATAAAAAGTCAAGTGTCAAGAACATTTAATCGGACAAGAGAGAAACATTGGAAAAAGCTGATTAAGTAGCGGCATGTGGGGGTGGCGTGGCCTATATTCGGATCAAGAAATTTTCGTACACCCTGCGGCTTATCGATCTGTACAGCGTCACGGACGCACGCTCAACGCTCATGAAAGCAACCAAAGCACGAAGGAGCCAAGACTGGGAGAAACAACTCCGAGAATCTCCGCAGTGAGTAGCAACGAGGCAAGAGATCCGGGCACGCCTGCCTTATGAAAATCCGTTTGTCAGCCCCTCATCATCAACATTCTCCTTGGGTTTTCCGCTCATCTTTCGTGTTAGTCTTTGCCCTTAGTATTCATCTTTGGACTCCGTTAGTCCTCATTTTTATCTTGGTCTTCCGCCTTCGTTGTTTGACTCTCAACCTTCGTCGTATTTCGTCTTTCACATTCAATTTTCGTTTAACCTTTCGTCTTCATGTTTCCTGATCGCCTTTCGTCGCGCGCGTTCATCTTCGGATTTCGTTTTCGCCTTTGGTTTCAAACTTTGTTTTCTATTTCTTCGTCTTCAACTCTCAGCTTCGCCTTTGTCTCTGTCATTGCTTTCCATATTCGTCTCCGCCTTACTTCATTGGCTTCACCTTCGAATTTCTATTGCGACTTTCCAGTTCGTTTTTAGTTTTCTTTTCTCATTCACTTCGTCTTCGCCCTCTTTATCCTCACTCCATCATCTCTGGTTTTCGTCATTAATCTTCGACTTTAAAGTCAATCCATGCCATATTTTACTTCGCAAAAGAAGACATCAAGTCCTCTCTTCCGTCTAATCACGAATATTTCTCTACGCTCTTACACCATCTTAAGGATTAAATCAGGCGGCAAACATGCGAGTTGAATTAAACTCAGAAGCCACCTCCAGGCATGAGGATCGTTTACGTGCAGTAAATCTATCAAATTCGAAAAAATTACGAACGCCCTTACCAAATCACGGAATCAAACGTGTTTAAAACCGAGGAAAAAAGTTAAATACGCTAAACGTTCTAGAGACACTTTTCCTCCAAAGCAGCTTCCCCTTTGTGGCCTTTCGTTTTTGCCTATCGCCTATCAATTCGCCTATCGCCTTTGTCTTTCACAATAGTCTTCACCCTCGAACTTCCCCTTTCGTCTTCTTTTACTTTCGTCTTTGGTTTTCGTCTTTCGAAGACTAGTTCGTATCCCTCGTTCCTCCTCCCTTTCGATTTCAGGTTTCGGCTTTCGTATTCGTTAATTGTCTTCCTTATTCATCCTTCACCTTAGTCTGCGTATTTCCGTCTCCGGCATTGATCTCTTAATTTTACGTTCTCATTTTTTTCCTCATTAGCCTTTGTCATCAGTTTTAATCTTCGTTTTTGACTTTTGTCAAAACAATCGTCTTCGCCCTCCGTCGCGTCTTTCGTCGATCAACTTCGCCTTCTGTCTTCATTTTTCGTCTTCGGGTTTCGCATTCGTTTATGGCCTTTGTCAACGTTATTCGCCATCGTCTTAAGCCTTCGCCTTTTTCCTTCGTCATACAAAACCCCATCGTCTTTGTTTTTTCGCCTTCACATTTCACACTTGGCCTTCGTCTTTCGTCTTCGTCTTTCGCTTTCGTCTTTCTCTTCTTTTTCCTCTTCCGCCTTCGTTTTCCACATTCGCTTTCGCATTTCGCCTTCGTCTTTCGACTACGTCAATCCTCTTCGTCTTTCGTTTTTGTCTTCCATAATCGTCTTGTTTTCGAAATTCATCTTCGTCATTCGTCTTCATCTTTCTTCTTCATCCTTCGTCTTCATTTTTCTTCTTCGTCTTTCGTCTTCGTTTTTCGTCTTCATCTTTCGTCTTCATCTTAGTCTTCGATCTGCGTCTTTCGTTTTCGTATTTGTTCTTCCACTTTCGTCTTCGTTTTTCGTCTTCGTATTTCGTCTTCGTCTTCGTCTTTCGTCTTCGTCTTCGTCTTCGCCTTCCTCTTCGTCTTCGTTTTTCGTTTTTCGTTTTTCGTTCCTCGTTTTTCGTTTTTCGTTTTTCGTTGTTCTTTGTTCGTTGTTCGTTGTTCGTTGTTCGTTGTTCGTTGTTCGTTGTTCGTTGTTCGTTGTTCGTTGTTCGTTGTTCGTTGTTCGTTGTTCGTTGTTCGATGTGCGTTTTTCGTTGTTCGTTGTTCGTTTCTCGTTTTTCATTGTTCGTTTTTCGTTGTTCGTTGTATGTTGTTCGTTGTTCTATGTTCGTTGTTTGTTTATCGTTTTTCGTTTTTCGTTGATCGTTGTTCGTTGTTCGTTTTAAGTTATTCGTTTTACTTTGTTCGTTGTTCGTTTTTCGTTGTTCGTTGTTCGTTGTTCGTTGTTCGTTTTTGGTTTTTTGGTTTTCGTTTTTTGGTTTTCGTTTTTCGTTGTTCGTTGTTCGTGTTTCGTTTTTCGTTTTACGTTTTTCGTTTATCGTTTTTCGTTTTTCGTTGTTCGTTGTTCGTTTTTCGTTGTTCGTTGTTCGTTTTTCGTTTTTCGTTGTTTCTTGTTCGTTGTTCGTTTTTTTGTTTTTCGTTTTTCGTTTTTCGTTGTTCGTTTTTCGCTTTTGGTTTTTTGGTTTTCGTTTTTTGGTTTTTGTTTTTCGTTTTTCGTTTTTCGTTTTCCGTTTTTCATTTTTTGTTGTTCGTTGCTCGTTTTCGTTTTTGGTTTTTCGTTGTTCGTTGTTGGTTTTTCGTTGTTGGTTTTTCGCTTTTCGTTGCACGTTTTTCGATGTTCGTTCTTCGTTGTTGCTTTTTCGTTTTTGGTTTTTCGTTTTCCGTTTTTCGTTGTTCGTTGTTCGTTGTTTGTTCTTCGTTTTTGGTTTTCGTTTTTCGTTTTCCGTTTTCCGTTTTCCGTTTTTCGTTGTTCGTGTTTCGTTGTTCGTTGTTCGTTGTTCGTATTTCGTATTTCGTTTTTCGTTTTTCGTTTTTCGTTTTTCGTTTTTCGTTTTTCTTTTTTCGTTTTTCGTTTTTCGTTTTTCGTTTTTCGTTTTTCGTTTTTCGTTGCTCGTTCTCGTGTTTCATTGTTCGTTGTTGGTTTTTCGTTGCTGGTTTTTCGTTTTTCGTTGTACGTTTTTCGTTGTTCGTTGTTGCTTTTCCGTTTTTGGTTTTTCGTTTCCCGTTTTTCGTTGTTCGTTGTTGCTTTTTCGTTTTTGGTTTTTCGTTTTCCGTTTTTCGTAGTTTGTCGTTCGTTGTTCGTTGTTCGTTGTTCGTTTTTCGTTTTTCGTTCTTCGTTGTTCTTGTTCGCTGTTCGTGGTTCGTTTTTCGTTTCTCGTTTCTTGTTTTTCGTTTTTCGTTTCTCGTTTCTCTTTGTTCGTTGTTCGTGTTTCGTTTTTCGGTTTCCGATGTTCGTTGTTCGTTGTTTGATGTTCGTTGTTCGTTTTCCGTTTTTCGTGGTTCGTTGTTCGT
>BLKR01011695.1:0-28829 GCA_011170035.1 Teleogryllus occipitalis
TTTTTTCTTTTAGTGTGCAATGTTTTTAGTGTTTGTGTATAATTTGTAACATAGGAACCAGTTATTATTTACAAGTAGATTACCCATGTAATTTGAAGAAGTTATTTCTGAATAAATTAGTTCTTCCCTATTAGTGTACTGAAGAAGGAAATGAGAAAAGTATTGGGCACAGGTAAGTTTTCAATACTTACAATATTCGAAATTTTCAATATCATGAAATATGTGTTAACAAGATTCCACTGCTATTATAATTTTTTTTAACAATTATGCATACAAGAAAATCTGTGCGAAGATTTGTTCCACGTAAGACCCTTTCCAACCATATGAAGGGTCTTTTGATTACGGTTTAAATTGATATCAGTAGGGGCAACCTCAACTTTAATTCCCCATGCAATGAAAATATGTCAGCCTAGGAAATTTTCTTCACTACATATTGGCATGACTGCTAAAGAAATAAAAATGTGCCAACATCGCTCCTCTGGTGGTAAAATATGGAAAAAGCTGTTTGGAGCAGGAGTCCATACGTGACCTCAATCTCTTGCTTGCTGATTTTGAAAATTTATTGTTACTTTATATTTTAGTTGGTATTTTCATTGATGCCTTGTAATTCAACAAAAAAATTACTAGTGAATAAGGGAATTTTAGATAGTCAGGCAAACCAGATCCAGAATTTTTACAAAAAAGAAAAATATTCATGAAATGAGTATTTGAAAAGTAGCAAGAGTAGCTTCATTGCTTAAGTGCAGTAATATTTATTTATATGCCAATTCTACAATTATTGTAGTGTTCAATGACATAATATTCAAGTTCTTCATTTGCCATAATTATGGCCTGATAATTATGTAATATATTTTCCTAACACATCTCAGTAAAGTCAAATTAACAATATATTCAAGTTTCATATCAGTTAGTGTCCGAAACATCGACTTAAAGTACATATATTTACATTATTAAGAACATACCCATGCCCCTTAAGTACATACAATAAAACCCCGCTTTTACGTTCCAGCAATTTACGTTTTTCCAGCATTTACATTTTTTGTCAGTCCCATCAGTTCTTTTATATTCATAATGTTATAAATACCCCGCTTTTACGATAATATAATTTCAATTTTCCCGCAATTTACAACAGTCTGCTTGCCACAATCCCTTCTGAAAAGCACTTCACATTGGACACAACAGGCACAGTCACTGGACTTTCCCAACACCTTGCCATTTTAAAAATGGTCATAATGGGCCAGCTGCCTGCCTGTCGATGCCCACACATACGAGTGACTTAACAGACGTGTTGATTAACACTGTATCTTATGCGAAACGACACCCGAGCGCTCTTGGCGACGTGGCGACGTAATGCGTGTCGCTTAGGAGGGACGTGCTAACGCACGTCGCCATGAGCACTCGTTTGCCGTTTGGCATAAGATATTGTCAATCTACGACATCGACATAGATTGACAAAAGATATTGTCAATCAGACATTGACGCAGCTGACGCCACCAGGTGGCGTTAGGTGACACGTGTCAATGCAACACTCATGTTACACAGGCCTAAGAGTAGCCTAAAGACACGTGTATTTTACATCATCGTCCTTCACAATTTCACACTTTCTCATTCTAAAACAAATATAATTTTTCCCCATCATGTAATAGCTCAAACCTCAAAGTATGGAATTCTCCGTACGTTTTGAACTGAAAATTCCTTTTATGAATACTCTTTCTATTATTTCATAAATAAATTTAAAAATTCTAGTTTGAAATCATTATGAATTGCTAAAAAAAAAACATTTTATTGAGTTTAAAAAAATGTAAACTACACATTTTTTCTTACAGTAGAAATACCATTTCCCTCTATTCATCAAGAAGTCCTACATGGTTGAATCATCAAAGGCTAGCGGCAGTGGATTGCGGGGACGCGTGGAAGAGTCATTGCAACATTTAAAATTCATTAGACTTTGGTATTAATGTCTTCGATTTCCGATGTTAATTTAGGTCAGATTTCTATTTGACCTTGTAACATTGTTTATTGTGTATCAAATTATACATATTAACACATATTATAATCCTTATTGATTGTATCTAAATACATTACACCCATAGTTTCAAAGAAAAAAAAAAAGCATTTCCCCTTATTTACATTTCCCGCAATTTACACCATTTTCCCTAGGGTCCCATGAAGTGTTAAAGAGGGGTTTTACTGTATATTTACATATTTTACCCAAAAGAACATTTTTACCTATAACTGAATTTTTCCATTTTCTGCACTTTTAAGTTTAATTCATTTTTCCTTTATGTTTTTGATAAGGAATCACCCAAACAAACAATTCAGTCTTCTCAAACACTTTTTCTTTACCTTCCTCCTCTAAAGTGCCGCCAGTGAATTGTGATGAAATTGAAATGAAAATTGTGATGAAATCAGTCTGTCTATAAATACCGCCGGTATTGCAAATAAAAGGGCAAGACAACAATGCATTCCATAGCTTCCTGTGTGTTAGTTTTCAGCCTGAGTATCGCAATGAACAGAAAGGAAGTTTGGTTTGTAGAAATAATACATTTAGCAGGCGAAATCGTGCACCCACTTCACATCTTTCAGACATCTCCATTGACCTTCATACTGCAGCAGAAACTACACACACTAAGGGCTGTTGACATTTTTCTTTCCCCAATTGTATCCTTTGTGCATAAGTTGTATTGCAGAACTGAATAGATTTCAGCATGATAGAGTTGATGCTATGAAGTACAATGCTCAAAATTCTGATTTTGCAATACAAGTTATACAACAATTTGATTCTGAAGCTGCAGCAGTCACAGGCATACTTCGATATATTTTGATACTCAAATGCTGAAATATTATATTTCCCCATTTTTCAGTAAGCATAATTGAAGACGTCTTCCTTGAAACGTTCCAGCAGCCTTGAAATTGCCCAATCAGCAGTAGCTTCTTTAAAAACTGTTCATTTATCAATTGAGAAGCAATAGGGGATCTAGTGAAGAAAATGTGGCCATCAGTTCTGGAGACCCCTGATTCAAAACAATTTGTACTATTAGTGCAATTGCTATGAGGGGACAATTCCGTCACACTGGATATTGACCATTTGCCAGAGGATCTATGCTACTTTAAATACGCACTAGTGACTTCATATGATGTGGAATGCTCTTTAAGTCGGTACAAATTCCTCTTACAAGATAATAGGAAAAGTTTTATTGCTGAAAATTTGAAACAAATGTTTGTTTCTTATTGTTATGGAGACCGTTGTACATAATACAAGGAGTATAATGTTTAATTTATATGAAGACTACAGAACAATAAATACTAAGATAAAAGAATTTTAATAAAAAAGAATTTATATAATGATTAGGGCTGTCATTTATATGCGTTTGCATATTTTTTTGTTAACTAAAACATCCCTTTCAACAAATTGTGTATGTTTTGAGGCATCTAGAATCAATTTATGCTATTTTTATTTCGCATATTTTCACATATATAACCACAATTGCATATTTTTTACATATTCGGGCCATATTTGCACATTTTTGTGGCATATTCACCCCTCATTCGGAAAAGAAGTCTAACAGTTACAGTTCCGTCAGCTTGTAAGCGACTGACAGTTCTCTTGCCATGTGCTATGTGGTCACTAGATTTTATTATAACTCAGAGGAAGTCATTTTTTTTTATGCAATTTTTTTTTTATTTTGTGAAATGTTCATTAGCTGCATTATTTGCATAAGAAATAAGTGTTCTTCAAAAGTAAGCCCTAGTCTTGAATGTTTGTTGCTTGCAACAATTAATATGATTCTTATCTTTTCTTGCTGTAAAGTTATTTTCCACATTACACGTTTTATTTATTTTTACACTTACACATTACATTACACTATTTCACATATTTTCCTTTTTTAATTGCATAAATTACCAAACATACATATATATGTGCATATTTCACCATTTTTATTGCATACTAATCACAGCCGTAATAATAATAATTAATGATACTCTAGAGTTTGTGCACCCTTAAACATTAAAGTACTATCGATCTTCTGTGCATGCACACTTCGTTTCACATCACTTTTGTGCATCTGCGCATCCACAGATGATCGATAACGTGACCACTATGGCGTGCACAAACTATCTATTAAATACTAGCTGACCCGGCAAACTCTGTTCTGCCTTAACAGCCGGTCCCATCTTTTTCTCGCGTCGCACTCACTGTGAGAAACTGTACTATCCTTGTTGCACTCGTGATAATAAAGCAATTGCACATTGTTGTTTTTCTCTCAAACAAAGAAGAATTTCAAAAAAACGCTCTGATATTAAATAGATAATTAAAAAACCTATTACGTAGCAGGGCGTTTATTTGGAATTGATTTTTGTTTAAGAGAGAAATACAAAGCTGTAATCATAGGGACCGGTTGTTAAAGGCAATAAATAAGCAGATTTTTGAATTTATTAAGTTAAATTGTTTATTAGAAAATACAAATAAAAAAATTAAGTAGATTAATCATTCATTATTGTTCCTGTATTTTGGTGCATAGGTTGCACTCTTCAGTTAAGTACCTTGTGATACATGACATTTTTTGTTTTATTATCAGGCGCAAAAACAAACAACGCAGATGATCTTCCGACCCGTGAACATGCCACATATAATTGACCATGGGAAAAACATGGATATTCTAGATTCAAACCACAAACTTTCAAGGATTGGCCTTGTGATTTGTTGATGGTCATGGCGAATGCAAGACGGATCGGAAATTGAAGTCTTTTAAATTGAAACATCATATTGGTTGGGATCATCGGGATCCTTGGAATGAGAATTTCCTTACCTTCGAATTTTCCTTTGAGTATCGTCGCGTAAATTACATTGTTCATCAATTTTCTAACCACCAAACGCGTACCGTTGCACAGTTTTGGTGGGTTTATGTTTCGAAGCATGATTACTACGGAGCCAACATTTAGCCGTAAATTGTGCGGTGGTAAGCCAGACACATCCAAGGAGTTTAAAAATTCAATTGGATAATTGGTGGCTTCATCTTCATTCGTGACGCAGTCAATAGATTTGAATGAATGCATTGTTCCAATGATCTTATTCTGAATTATGTAGTTCAGGTCATCTACATCTTTATTCTTAGCCGCTAAAATTGCTCGCAACAATGGGTTACAACAGGCAACAATGACCGCTAACATGCGAAATCACGCGAAAACGTGCGAAAACGTGCGAAAACGTGCGAAAACGTGCAAAACGTGCGTTCTCACATAGGAACGCTGTCGAACGGGATAAACAGTATCCTATGTCCGTCTCCTGGCTCTAAGCTTCCTGCTCACCAATTTTCAGCCAAATTGGTACAGCCGTTCTTGAGTTATAAATAGTGTAACTAACACGACTTTCTTTTATATATATAGATGTGTAACATATTTCTTACTTTTGAGAACATATTACTGTATATTATAATACATATACATGTACAATTAGGGAATTTGGTTTTATGTGAACATCCAATTTGTAACATCATCCTAAGAGAATTTTACTGGAGGAATAGAAAGCAGACTAAATTTCAAGGAAAATGTAGTACTTATGAACAATGAAATGATAAAAAGGTAAACATACTGTGTAAATAAAGAAAAGTGTTAAAGACTGGTAAAGAAATTATTGTTCAAACTGATTGTGCTTGGAAATATACATTTTTGATATTTAGTGGTTTTTTAGCAAACAAAAATGATTCAATAAAACAAAAGAAATATCAAAATTGGAATGAGAGTAGTGCTAAATAAATGCTGGAGAGAAGATGTTAAAGGAGGTTTTTACACACCCAGAAAGAAATTCGAAGTGGTGATACGACTCTGATGTAGGAAAATGTTCTGCTGACAGATTAATTGAATGACTTTTTTTTTACAAAGAAATAACGAAATTAATTACTATAATACTAGACTACTGTTGAGAATTGTGTGAATACAGTTCTAAGGTTGTAATTGTTATCGACATTTAATTTTGCAGAAGTCTTTATCTAAAGGGGCCTCAGTTACAGATTTCCAATTGTCTAGCTTAAAAAAAATCGAATTTCTTCTCTTTTTTTTTTTCTTCTCTCCTGTTAACCATTTAACTGGTTAAATTAATAAAACTGAATACAAAATCTTTAGGTGAGAATACATGATAAACTATTCAATGCAAAATCATATTCAAATTACTGGTTTTATTATTTGTTTATCAAAGTAAAACAAAATTTTGAAATTTGAAGTATGTTGTATATATTGAAGACTAATACATATACCACTTTATTCTCAATTAGAAATTTTAAAATTAAAATACACATCATTATTTATAAGTACAATTAAAATGTATTAGTGATTTTAATTGCATTAATAATTTTATAATTGCAAATATTTCAATTTACAGTGGTACACATTATTAGTCTACAGTTATTGGATGAGACAAAACTGTATTTACGACCATAGATCTGTGCAATAAACTGAGATTACAGGCTTATAATGTTTTAAAAACTTTCCCTTACTCATAATTAACATACTAGTTGTTAGACATGTTGAAAATCAATTTTTAATCCGTTCTTACTTCAGTTGACAGTTATTTCGCTAGATGGGAATGAGTTCTTTCATGAGATAGTTTTTAATACCTCCTTTCATCCAGTTTCTTTCAACAATTGATCGAACAGTTTCTAAGAGTTTAATGTCAAGGTTATTGGTAGCCAATTTCAGCACAGTCTGATTAATGTCTTGAAGATAATTTCCAACTTTCTTTCTTACTGTGCCAAGGAGCGTAGTCATGCAAGAAATACTTACATATTTCCAAATCAATAATTTACATGTGGGGAAACCTTGATTCTTTAGGACCTCTATGTATTATGCGTGCCTCATTCAACCTATAATAATATATACATTTCTAGAACCATTCACAAATATTACACTTAAAACCATTTCTTTTGTCAGGTGCTTCTCAGGACACATTATAATCCATTAAATCAAGGAACAATTATTCAGTCTAATAATTTGGCCACCTGTACATATGAACATTCAACACCACATAATTTCAAACTAACTCCTTTTTATGGTAATTGTCATGTTTGTTTTATTTCAACATTTTTCTTAATGTTAAATTTTACTATTGAATGTAACTGTTGAAATGAAAACTTAAATGTTGATAGGAGTGAGTCTTTCTATTATTTAAATATACTTCAAAACAATTTTAGAACATTGATTCCCAAATTGTTCTGCGAGGCATGCGAAAATGTTCTTTATGTGGGTTGAAATTTTCAACTTGCAATTGATGGAATTCACGATTTTCCCATTAGTCAATGACATTTCAGAAATATGGTATACTGAAGGCTGCTTCTGAAACGTTTCTTACTCACAACGCCAGCCCCTTGGAAGTTTTCTATAGGTTATTTGAACATTTGACAATATCGTATAATTCATTTGATAATTAATTCTTCTCAAATTTAATGACCTTTACTTAAAAACAGCACTGTTTGTAGATAGAATTTAAACCATTTTCCAATAAGCAGAAAACTGAAAATATTTGACACGTCTTAAGAAAAGTATTGGTATATTTTGTTACTGTAACGATCAACAGACACCTTGAATTGAATCAGCTTCAAGGTGAACTATAGATACTGCCGCTCTAGTTACCTCATTAGGAAGATTTGCATGTGATTCTAGTCATTTAATATGACATAAGCCCGAGAAATACATAAGACAATAATAAATTATTCAATTATACTGCTCTAAAATATTTAAATGTACATACCAGTACACTTATAATTTGTTTTACCCTATTCCTTAACATTAAAGCAGAGTTGACATATTGTAGAGGCTACTATTTAATCTCAGAGACTGTGTTAAAACTCAACAATTTGTGTTAGGTTTAATATCTGATGGGGCTGCAAGCAAAACCAAATAATGGGGTCCTCTCATACCAGTGAATACATGCAATGAAAACAATAAATCTTGAAATTGTCCGTGCTTGATACTTGTTTAAGTTTATACGCAATAAATTATTATTAACCTTTGAAATTTAATAACTTAGGGGTAATATTAAATAATATAAGTTTCCTTTGATCTTTTCATTATATTACAAACCTTAAATTTTATTTACTCTAACAAAAAAGAACAATCAATTCTATAATTAGCAAGTTTTTATAAAAATGTGAGATTATTAGAATTGCACAGAGAATGTAAAGAAGGAATATTCAGCATGAAACTGTACGGTAATCATAATCAGGGAAAAGATCTGGTAGACCAAAATGCAGTACAATAATTCTGAAAAATTTGTTTAACAGTGCCTATGACGTAAGATTTATACACACAATAAAGCACAGTGACCATACATTTAGATACAACTGCTAGGTAGGATCCGACTAGAGCTAAATAGGACTTTCAGTGTCAAAAGACAGTTCAAACATTCACAAGTTCATTTAATAAAATCTAGATGATGAGAAACCTTGACAATAGCACCATTGAAGCTAACTCTGATCATATAACATTTGAAGACCCTTAATCATAAAAACAAGTTTCCAACTTAACAGGGGTAAGCAACATTATTCCTATAGAGCAAGTGATCTTTTTAAATTTCTTTGTATTTCATCCAAAGAAATGTCAGAGAAAGATATTCCTCAAAAGCAGAGTCAATCACACATATTGGACAGAAAACCTAAAAAAATTTGTAGATTTACTTTATGACCCAGAACAACGTAAACAGAAGCACACTGCATATTAAGGGTTAATGAAACTTATTAATTCTTTAATACTTTTTTCATTTATTGTGTTGAGAGTACTTGACTTTTAGCATGCAATTAATTACTATCGTATAACTTGTTTAACATGTTGCTATTTACCCTTCAATTTGTCTTTCATCCTCGCCAATGTTTATTCCAATTTATCTTATATTCCCCTCTTTTTCTGCCCTTTGTCCTTCCTCTTCTCTCCACTTGACAGGCCTTCATCAGTGCTCATGTCTGCCCCCCTCTTGCCATTGACCTACACAGGTCATCCTGCCCCTTACACCTCCTTTTCTAGTGTGAGCCTAGCATCTTTCTGTTCAAAATGTGCTCATTTGATAACTTACACTTGCTTGTATATACTGGGCTTATCTTTTATGATTTTATAAACAAATTGCATGATTTTGAGAATGCCCAGTTTCCATCAACTAAGATAAAGGCTTTACACTTTGCTTTTTCGTGTTTGTTATTATTATTATTATTATTATTATTATTATTATTATTATTATTATTATTATTATTATTATTATTATTATTATTATTATCATCATCATTATCATTATTATTATTATCATGATCATTATTATCATTATTGTCATTATTATCATTATTATTATTATTATTATTATTATTTTTTAAGTGTATATTTATTCTTGTTAATTTACCTTTTACAGATTCAAGTAAAATCTAACACTGGAAAGTTTAACCTTCAAATGCATCAATAGTATACAGAACAATGTGTTATGGTCTGATTGTCTACAAAGAATAAGGAAAGGATACCATACATAACAAAATGAAACAATCAGTATGTTCTTTAACATATGAAAATCAATGCATAACTATTCTTGCTGCAAAACTATTTGCCAAACTTGCTAGAGATAAGTGTATATCAATCTACTACTGTTATTTATTGATTTATTTATATACGGCTGATATATATATATTGATATATCAGCCTGTTACTGAGATAAAAATAGAAGGACTATAGTGTCCACTCCCAGGTTACCCATAACTTGCACGTCTACTTCCACAGATGACTGTGCACACGTTTTAACTCTGTTTACTCCCCCTATGATTTCATTAATTCAATAACTAGAGTGTTTTTAAAAACTGGCTCTTGAAGAATATTCACTAGTATCCACCCGAAAACTAACAGCAATATCGATAATTAGAACTAAATATGCGATGACTCTGCTAATTTATAGGGCATGAATTAGGCAAATGGATAATGAATGGGACAAATTTAGTATAATCTCTCTACAAACTGGGTGGACACTGCACTCTTTTCTCTGAGCTACCATAATTAATTACAAATAAATTTAAAAGACATTGGAATGTTAATGAAAGTTGAAAATCTCACATTACTCAATTTCTTGTTGAAACACAATAAGCAAAATTAAAACAAAATACTACAATTTAAGACAAAATAAAATTAGCATTATGAATGCTTATTTGTTGCAGTTTGCCAGAGAAAAGAAGTAAAATCACTTTAAAGATTCTTTATCCTAACTTTTTTTAAATACTATAAAGGACCCTACTTTCTGTTGTAAAAGGAATGAGGATTCATAGAAGTTTTCTGAGGCCAAAATATCCACAATCAAGAAAACAAAACACAGTCTTCACAATCTTTTGCACTTACTTTGGTCAATATTTAATACCCGACAGAAGAGATGTACCACATGCATATTCAATACATGATAATTTTATTACGATCTAGCAAACAAACTGTAAAAATAATGCACCTCTAATCAATCAACAAAGCATTAGAATTGAAATAAACCATACTTACAAGATTTGGAGAACCAAAAGAAGAGACATTGAAAGATGGCCTTCTTCTACTGAGTGACGGATTAATTGAAGGACTAAGCTTGTGCGTTGCAGAAGGAAAAAGAGAATAGGATGATATATGGTTGGCTGAAACACAATATGCTCATTAATGCTTTGCCCAATTTTTAGAGTCTCACAAATAAACAGAACTTCTGAGGCTACTTACACAATTTGTTATCCACTGAGGAACGATGTGCAGCAGTGGTACTGCTAGAAGGAGCTCTTTGGGGAGCCAGTGATGAACAGCCACTGGTTGACTCACTACTGTCAGATCCTCCATCACCTTGAAAACGTTCACACACATTAAACAAGCCCCCAGGACTTTAAGGTTAGATTTTGTATTTGAATGGACTCACCATTTATTTTCCCATCCAAACCTTCCACAGCAGTACTGGTGGACTGAAATGGACCTGATGCTATAGGTGTCCTACTAAGACCACTGGGACCAGCAACAGCAGAATCCGAGAACACATTCGGAATAGGACTGGCAACCGATTCACTTGGCCAAGGATGAGTTTCACCTGCATCAAAGAAATAACTTTCCCTCAAACATTTACAATATTACTTCACAGAGTGGACCAACACAAGGATTAGAAACATGAGAAACTGCTAATACTTTTTTCCTGGTTTAATATTTTCAATTTTATGCTATAAGAAAGAACATAAGTGCAATAAAACATAAATTAAGTATTCATATTTATGCTAAATAAGCCCTTTACATCACAAGCAAATGTTAAGCATGTGAGTAATTCATAATTCACAAAAGAACGTGCACAAAATTAGGTATGGGTATTTATAAATCAGCTGGATAACAGAAATCTGCACTAACACCAGAATACATTTATTACTCATTAAAATAATTTGTCATTAATAAGTTTCGTCAGGCAAATTATTCTTGAAGCAACCAACCATTAAGCAATGTGGGGTCAGTGCCATGTTGTAATCAAGGGAATCATTTAAAAAAAAATTGTTTGCAATAAATGCAACAAAATATTTTAAAGCATTCAAGAAATTAAAAATTCACAAATTCTTCAATGTACAGAATGTAACAATGAGAATAGTGAAAATGTATTGAGAATCCATCGTTGTATTCTGTACACCATGTGATCGATGTAGCAAATTAGAGAGTGACCAGAAGAAGGATAACCATCAATGCACTTAGTGCTAAATTCTCACACGCCATCTATTGCACTTAGTGCTAAATTCAATTAAAAAAGCAAGTTTCCATAATACACAAGTTAACATCTAAACTTCTTTATGACACTCATTGCATCAAACCAAAAGTTGACATCAAAAACTTTGTTACTGCATGTTACTACTTTGTTGCTTCATGTTACTGCTTTGTTACTTCAAATTCATCAATAGATTCATGGATTTAATTTCATTTGTTTTTGTAAAAATAAAATAATCAAGAATACAAAATCTTTTATGGGTAGTTTCTATAGTAATGTAAATATTTTCTTCATAAATTTCTATATTCCAGATTACTTTATAAAAATTGAGACAAATATGTTCTGCATCAGTAGCAATCTGCATCACCTTCAAAACTCTCAAAGTGAACTATTCAAGTACAGCTAATTTGCAGGGAAGCAAAAGCAATTCTACTATTATAATCAAACTAATTTTGGAAGTATTTGAATTTTAAAAAACTTAAAATTAAAAATTCTCTAATAACACAATCCTTAAGTCTTTACTGGTCCTCAAGTACCAATTACATGTATTATAAATCAATATATAATTATTACTCATTTCAAATAATAGTAAGTCCTTGAATTTATACACAATGTGAAGATATGAATTTAAGAATATGACAATGATATAAATTAGATAACTGAAATATTGCATTACTACTGTTCTCTGTTGAAGTGAAGCTATTCAGGATAAGACAAAAAGAATGCATGGATTTTACATGCATAGAGTCAGTAGTGGGAGTGGAATGGCAGGGTGATGGCCCTGTTGTTTTGAAGCTTAAGTGTCCAATTTCAATAACAATGGCACAGTGGACCACACTTCATAGGATTTTCACTGCTTAACATTTCTTCAAAACTCAGGACTGTCATCGCAGTTCAACAGCTTTTCTACACACACTGACACAAACCTCATACACTCAATGATCTGAAAGTTGCAATATGTGCAGAAATGACTGCCGTTTCACATATATTGAAGAACAAAAAAAACAACTTTTAATGTGTATTCACGAAGGTTGCCATCTGCTCGACATCCTTAAAATGTGAAAAACATGACAATTCGTAAATTGGCTACATTACCAATTGTAGTGATGCGAGTACATTTTGTTTGTGATCGAAATGAAGCCAATTATACTAGTTTGATATTATTCATGTGTTCTTTTTGCACCACCCTCCACATCTGTTTATTGAGTTTCACTTTTAATGGAAATGTACCCATTAGATCTCTATAATTTTCACTTATTTTCTATTATAGGTCTAAATTTTTATTTTTGTGTGTGAATATGAACATAGGTTATAATTATTTTGAAATAAATTAATTTAAAGCCATAAAAAATGTGCTCCACATAAACTGAAATACGTAGAACTAGACAATTTATAAAATCAAAATTGTCAACCAGAACAACTGGTAATTTCCACAAAACAACATTGTATATGATCTCTGCAAAACAAGATGGGAATATTATTATTATTATTATTATTATTATTATTATTATTATTATTATTATTATTATTAAAAATCAAAACCAAAACTATTTGTCAGAAATGATAACTGGTTATGATTTCATACAAAAAACATTTCCAATTATTGAAACCTTAATCTGGTCTCACCAATGACATTAAAGCTTTTCAAACAGTTTATCTTATCAAATTTCAGAAACAAACTAGTTGTAACAATTTCAATATTACTTCTTCTAAACGAAAACAAGTGCTCCGCATAACACCACAATGCATGGGGAAGAAGAAATTAATACATCATTCAATAAACCTTTCTGTTTGAAGCACAGGGCCAGAAATAGCGAACATATATAAACAGCACGGTACAACTCCCATTCAACTGCTGACAATTTAGCAATTGCCACAAACAAAACTAAATGTATTTCCTGGAACTACTGTGTTTTCCATTTCTGAAAAATATAAATTTCCTAACCACTCACCTCTATCTATAGGAGATGAAACACGGAAACTATTTGCAGGAAAAGAGCGGTTCAATGGAATTCTGGCACGTTTGGTGGGTGGTGAATGACTAACATGTTCTTCATGATCTTCTCCAACATTTGTTGAAGTAGTAGGAGTATCTTCTCCAGATGTAGTGGTTGAGGCAAACCAGCGGCTTAACCAAGATGTTTGAGGTAGCAAACTACTCACACCCGATGTCACCTTTTTAACAAAAGACTGAAACCGCACAAAAACAATAATAGGTTCAATATAAGATACAATAAACACAAAATTAAAACTTATTTCTAATGAAATAATTTGCTCCACAAATATTTCTTAACATTTCACTCTCCTTTATATTCTTACATTGTTCGCACAAATTAAAATTTGAAAAACAAACCAAAACAAACTTTCTTTAGAAACTTTTGCTACAGCTCAAGTCAACTCGCTTATTCATGATCAATACAGCGAACTCTGATCTTGCTTCTTCTAACCTCACATTGATGACAAGTGTTAGTGTTTATTGGGATTAAATATTCACTCGAAGCTATATCAAAATCTTAACAAAACTCTATAAAAATTCGCCATTTCAAAAATTTCAACTTTCATAACTTCGCAAGTCGCCTTTACTCGATGCCCATAATGGAGACGCGTTCGATCGGGGGTAACATCAAAGCATGCGGTCTACACAAACACAGACTTCAAAAAGCCACACAATATCACTTCTGAAGCATCAAATCACCTACAACAATACAAAATCTCACTATCTCCAGGCGTCAATCATACTCGTGAAATGAAATTTGGTTTGACCCACTAATGGAGCATAACCTTAAAGTACGACACACAAGGCGAACTTTACAAGTAGAAACGTACGAAAGCGCCAACATAAAAGACGAAGCCTTTATGGGCTTTCATGAACATTCAAATCGCTCGAGTAGTGTTTGTTGTTACTAATACCAAAGTATTTGAAAACTCTCTCTGCCAGAGGTCGTTACTTTTTTGCCCAAATCTATTTTCAGCGCAACGCGCGAATATTGTAACAGGCAGATTACTTACATTTGACACATCGTACGGCTTCGAAGAATGTGGCTTCTTATTTCTTATATTATTGTTTCCCTTTGCCATGGCTTCGCGCACAAGTACACACACGCTTAAGAATTTAATTCTTCCATTCCGAAATTTACCCTGACAACTCTCGCAGGGGGACAAGAGAATATGGCGGCAGCTGCATTAATTCCCGTTGGCCGCAACGCACACGTGATGCAACTTGCGACCATCGACTCTCTTTCAGAAAACAAATGTGAATCACCTAGCGCACCATCAATTGCGTTTTAAAATAAATATTCTTTGTGCGTCTTGTGAAAATATATATTTGAAAATATTTGATATCGTATATTGTTTGAAACCGTATGAAAGAAATTAAACATTAGCAACGTCCTTTTGACTGTTGCCATTAGACAATTTCATGGTGGAGTTGTAAGTGTCTTGTGATTTTATTATTCAAATCATGAAGACTATAAGATTGAAACACTTGCTCACAGATACGGTAAAAAGAAAATTGTCGATGCTCCAATCCCCAGTACTTTTCTGCTAAAAACTGAGCCGGTTGACTTGGCAGTTCACGTGCACGTAATTGTTTGAGAAGCCAATTTACTCTTTTTTTTAATTCACAGCTTTTTTTGTTGTGAATTAATTCATGAGAAACATCGCGTGATGCAATGCAAGTGTAATGGTGCAATGTGAAAATGTGCTTGTCGTTTGATATGTTCGTTCGTGCCAGTCGCTAGCCAAACACACAACCATTTATTACTACTGTAAATTAACAATAGCTGCTTGTAAATGTGAATGGGAAATTTAAGTAATTATTTGTAAATAGTTAAAAGAGAATAATTGAATAGTTGCTCTAGAAAAACAAATCTACTATCAAATTTAGTCTCTCGCATGATTTTTCATTTTCATATGTTTACATCGCAAGCGATCCCTCGATTTCCTAACTGCACAGCAGTAGGATGCCAGCAATTTATTTGTTCACTGTTCACTCGGACTCGAATTGCCTCTTCATTTTGCTCGTGATATCGTGTATTAGTTTTTTCCACTGGCTTCTTGTCTTGAACACAATTATGTCTGGTCTGGAGGTTGGTAGCCTTGATTATTTCATTGTGCCACCAACATCTTTCTTCCTCTCTTCCCGCTTCCTTCTACCCAGAGAGTATACTGCTTATACCATTCCAAGCAGAGAGTATGAGACCAAGTATTATATCATAGACTAAAGAGGTAGTCTATACTCTATGATTATATCCTTTTCCTGGGATTCAGTTCACCTCATAGTACGTCCAAAGTATTTTAGTTTCAATTGAGTAGCATTGGATCCTACAGAAAGTTCTGGATTGTTTTTTCTTCGTCAAAATTTCTGCATGTGTATTTTTGTCTTCCCCTTTTACGTTCAATATTTTCCACCACGCCCACATTTCAAAAGCATCGTAACTTCCTTTTTCCCCTTTCTTAATGTCCAGCATTCACACCCGCACAACGCGACTGGAAATACCATTTTTTCGATTAGTTGGTCTTAAATGATTGATTGCCAGGTGTTCACTCAAATGAGTGGATAGACCGCTTTTTTCACATTACGTTCACTATTTTTGTCACAAAATAGTAGACATTTTTTATTCAAAAGCTTTATGATGAAATGGTTCGTAATATAAAATTGTACAGTCTAAGAGAATAAGGGTAGGAAATATGAAAGAAAATATATAATTTAATTGATTTTTGTTTTTTTTTATTTAGTAGGTACTTAACCCCCCCCCCTCCCGGTTGTCCACTATTTTTTGGAAGCATACCTGGCAACCCTAATGATATGCGTGCATCTTTAAGGAACTTATATAATTTTCTTTCCTCTGCTTTTCCTAAAATTCTTCTTCTCTACTTCTGTACACAATCCAGAGCTTGTTTTTGTAATTCTTACGTAATTAACTTCCTCTGCTATGAGTGCCACTTTCCGCGATGTTCATACTTTTTACTTTCTTGCCTTATGAAGTATTCGTAAGATGAGAAAGTGCGCCGGAAAACGGTGAATTTTCTGCAGAAAAACTTATTACAGGGCCCTTGTAACAAAAGAATGGATAAATCCTGTTGCTAAATTTAGGAAAAGATCCTCTAATACGTGGTATAGCCAAATCCATGTCTTGTGGGTCCTTGATACCGAAAAAGAAGATTAATGGCAAAACGTATGTCCATCTGTCTGTGAATAACGCTAGCGGCTAAACCTCTGGTTCAACCAATTTTCTTCAAAATTGATATTTCCCAATCGATCTGAATGAACTCAAGGCAGTGGCGTGCGATGATAATTTTAGTTGGGGAAGCACTTTTGAAGTCCAAAGTATGAAAAACGTTAAACAATTAATTATATGAATTTTCACAAAATGTGAATATTAACCCGGGAAAGATCGCGTCTTGCAAACGAACGTAACTGGTCGCATGGGAGAAAACGGACCCCAGGGAAACTTGCGTTGCGTAAATGCTTTCTAACATCATTAACAAATGTAATTCGGTTTTTATGTGACTTACATTCTTAACCTGTTTTATCGAGTACTTTGTTATTTCAAATTATAAATATAAATTTATAAAATCCATCAGTGCATTAAAGAATATGTTTTTCTTTCATAAAATGGAAAATAAGAGCATACACTTTCATATAAGGTGAATGTTGATTTGAAAATGTATGCATACAGTTCAGTAATAATGTTTTTCACTATCTTTACAAACAATGGATGTGATGTGCATTCTACTGATTTCTTGCACTTATCACATTCTCTGGATATTTTGCTGTTTAAATTCCTAGGAAAAATTTCATGTTTTGTTAGTTCTCTTTCCTGCAACTTGTATTTCTTGCTTTTGCTCTGAATGCAATTATTGTACTATTTTAGGTATCAACTCTCGTGGCAATTCTGGTAGAATTTATCCCACAATAGACCAAGGGCGAATACGATCCAAATTTACGTTTGCAATTCTTGTGTACGGTGATTCCTCGAAACATCAGTTATTTTTTATCCTCCTGACAGTTGATCGTGCCTGTGGTCCGATTAAAATAAGAACCGACTTGAGGGCGGGCTGTGGTGGGGAGCGGCGTTACCACGCTGGGAGGCTGAGCACGTGCTAGAGCGGCTGAGGGAGAAGCGGCGAGGACCGCCCGATCGGTGACAAAGACAAGCGGTACAGTGGGTAGATGACTGCATGTGTCGTCACAACTGCAGTTTTCGTCCTATGTCAAATGCTGCTCTCCACTTCTCGAAGCTCATTAATTTACCCCGAGATGTTCTCTAACATTACAAACAAGAATTTTTACTCGATTTACACTATTTACACGGTTTTAATTGTCAAACAAATTACTGTTATAAAGGAAATACTCCGCTTATTTCAATCACTTCCCTCTGATGATTGTTTGGAAGGGATGGAACTCTAATATTGAAGAGAAATAATTTCTTCAAAATGTTATTCTACAATTCCTTCGTCTTCCCATGCCTTCGAAATTACCTTTTTTATATGACCTACCCCATTGCGCCATTGTTCTACTGTTGTCCTCTCCACAGCCTCATTCATGAGCTTTTGCCCCTCAGATAACGTACATTTTTCTTTCTTCTCTGCCACGTAACCTTTTATTTGCGTCCAAATTTTCTCAATGACATTAAAGTGACAGCACTACTCACGATACCACTGCTCAAAACAAAAACAACAACAACAAACAACCGAAAGCACAAGAGAATTTTTCCTTCAGTATCGCTTTTCATCACTGACCAGCAACAGGAAGTTGCGAAGCGTACAAGTTGACAGGAGAGGGACCGGAAGGGCCCCCCTAAATCTGTCATCGTGCCACCCTTCTGGTTCCCTACCTAGTATCCACTTTCCTCGCTAGATGCCACGATTACTGCGCGGAATGAGTTAGCCAATGCATTCCCTTCCCGCAAGGGAGAACTGCAGAACGGAACACAAAAAAATAGTTTTTTTAGAACACTTTCTTTACCTTAAGATAAACGTTCTCGATATTATTATGTACTTTATACTTACATTGTATTATGATGTAACTTCGCGCGTGTATCAAACACTCTAATAAAAGCCAAATTTCTTTCGAACTTGAAATAGCTACCAGCCGATCTCAACGGAACGTATTAGAAAATTCATTCTCGCGCACTCACGAACCGATGCCGACTTGCCCCGACACATGAAGTCGAACGCCTGCCCCCCTCCAAAAACGAAGCTTCGCTCACGTCACCAGATGAAACTACACACCGTTTTGAAAACATCGATTGTTGCAGTTCAACCACTGGTACTTAGATCAGAGTCTTAGATTGAGTAAACGTTTTGCTCTGGCCATAAGCAACGAATATTTTAAATATCGAAAGGATATTTTTCTCAGCTTTGCTTAGGAGAATGACTCATTCCCTTCATTCCATAGAATGCACGCCACTGACACGAGAATTAGGGAGTTTCTAATGAATATTTTGGGTTTTGAGGGCCCTTTATATATAGCCTCAAAAGCATGTTCAAACTTTTCTCAAAGAAGATTTTTTTTATCAAACTTTGGATAGCGAAAAGGGCGCAGGTCTCATGTTCGTTGAAATCACAGAATTTTTTAAAATTACAAAATCCCAATTTTTGGGGCGTCTTCTTACAACTAACATTGAAGATGTTTTTTCCCTTGATGAAATCTGTTCCTTAAAGATGGATCTTTAAATAAGTTCATGTTCAAGTTTTCGAAAATATGAGTAGTTTTCGTGTAATTTTGGGCGAAGAGGCGGGCAAGCAACACTTGAAGCGACATCTTGTGGCAAAAGTTGTAAGATGTCCGGAGGACCGTTGTCTTAGTTATATTCCGCGATGTTGGAGTGAATAGGTACGAACAAAGAAAAATGAAAATGAGTAAATACGCTAATGAAATGAAGAAGTATTGTAATAAAATACTTTCGTATTGATAATCATGTTGTCATGTAATACCAGAAGTTCTTAAAATTCGGCAATATAAAGATTTTAAAGATTCATAACTTAGCTTCCAGAGCTGTTGTAAAATAGTTTTCAATTTCAGGAATTACGATGAACAATAATGTGAACTTGGTCCACTGATGAATAAACAAAACTAGTACTGTTTCAACAGCACATACTTCCTTGCATTTTTTCTAAATTTACAATATTCGAAAATACAGAGAATTCAATGAAAATAAGACATGGGTCATTCTTTTAGGCATTCTTGTACTATCTGTGGAAAAAATCTTAGTGGTTTTTGAGAAAATGTTTTTTGTATAAATTTGCTTAATTTCAATCGCAAATTACGTGAAAAACACTTTTTTTTCAATAAATAGTAAATAACCTTTTTAAAGAGCTGAATGTCTAGAACAGATTTTGTTTAATGCAAAAACCTACATCTTCAGTTTTGTAGTTTTGAAATGTTAAAGTTTCGCTTTTTTTTTAGAAAATACAGTGTGTTTGCTCCAATTAAGAATAGCGCCATTTTTTCACCGTCCTTTTATATTTTAATGCGGAAATTTCAGTAACTCGCTGATGAAGAAATCTCTGAGCTAAACTTTTAAAATGTTTTGTTCGTGTTGATTCTGTGGGACCGACTTTTGGCAGTTATTGAAATGAAACGCTGTTTGTGGCATGCTAATGATTCGGATTGACAGATTTGAAACTTATTTCCCGTCCTTGTTTTTCATTTACACTGACACTTTCGCAGAAAAAAAATTGTTTGTGCACTTCCTTTGCTGTGAACTTTGTTTTAAGGTCTTTAATATCACATATCAGAAATTCATAGTGAATTTTATTGCGTATTTGGAGATCACACAATTATTTTGATTTTTTCCCCTTTAATTGCTTTTCTCTCAACCTTTCTTCTCGATTTGTTAAATAATGTATTTCTGTGTTTACCTTACGCCTTGACATAACATCTTCCAAAAGATGTGCAGAAATAATATTAACATTTTCAGATTTATAAAGTAGCCTAAGTCATTTTGACTCCCCGTGACAGGTGGGAAAATGCATTCGATTCGAGAACCTTTCTGGACTTACTCCAACTAAACTTCAGCTGGTCGATTCCAAACCATTGACTGATCTGTCTTGGAACAACTTTTTTCCATATTCACAAAAATACAAACTGCTGCTGAATGTTTACAGAATCCTTTACCACCTTTGCAAGAGCAATCGCTATCCACACTTTGCGACTGAAACCAACCTACACCAAATTAAACATATATCGAAAAATTATGTTTTATATTTGCAATGCGAAATATATTATTTATTAGTAGTAATTTAATTACATTTTTTAAACTGCAATATTTCTTCAAAAATATAACGTATATTATGTGATTGTCTGCCGCGCATGCGCACAAGAGGGCGCGCGCTATTTCCCTCTCACTCGTACTCACTGGTCCATAGCCCGCTAGTATGCATACTATGAAATACCAGCGGGCTATGACTGGGCAGAGAGCCGCAGAGAGTCTAAGCTCCCGGGAGGCACGGACTTGTACGGCGATGCGCGTCCACGTCTCGGCCAGGCAAATTCATCTCATCATCTGACGTTGTGGGAAAGTAGTTGTTTGTGTGAGTTTTGTTCGTGATTTCTTTATGAAACAATTAATGAAGATAAAGATTTAGTGTTATAGAGAATGTCCCACTGACTAAACGCCAGTCCTATAACTTCTGAACGGTTCACGATATCGAAATGCCGTTTTCGCTCAACAATGTGAAATCATGAGGCAAGTAAGCCGTAGAGATAGAAAGAGTATATACCGCGTTAGATATGAAGAGACTTTTGAAATCTACATCAAAGCAGACATTACTATAAATGAACTTTCAGGGTCATAATTATTTCAAAGATACAAAATTATTGATATAGTAGTGACTCAGACGGACTAAAAACTTCAAGATTTTGAAAAATTTCATTTTATTAAATTTCTTGACGAAAAGCAGTAAAGCAGTTTTTCACCTACAAAGTGTTCTTTCGTTCAGAAAAGTTTTCTTTCGTAATAAAACAATCATTGTTTGACTGTGATCAGCTTCGAAAAGAATTGACAAATGTGTACAGTGATAATGCAAAATACATGGGTGTATATTTGTAGTTGAAGCATTTTTAGACATCTATATATTTAAAAAAAATAAGGTATTCTGACATGGCTTCGTTTAGAGCTTTTACTGAACCAATTGTAGTATTTTTTCCTTTAAATGAAAGAATGTGATCCCTAGATGTGTTATCAGATATTGTTTGTGTTGATTCACCAACATTTACGGTGTAAATTAATTAATTAAATCATTCTTTAATACTACGCTTATCAGTAGTCAATTGTTTTCTTCCAAAGGGTGGCTGTTTCAAAATCGATTATATGAAACGCTAGATGTGGGTCCACGCTTCTTCACGGTGGCGCTGCTTGATGTTTTGTTTTGATTGTTGAGATTTGTTTATAATTCGTCACGGTTTTGTTTCAGTGTAATAATTGAATTGTGGCTTTGACATTTTGCATGTATTTGCTTTTGTGATTTATTTTATAGAGAACATTCGGACAGTGGGTTTTGCTCGGTTGTACTGAAGTAGTGAAGTTGTTCACAGGTTATGTCGAATTCCGAATCGTTGTCCACGCGCCCCCAAAGAAGCAAACGTACATTAACTGGACGCAGAGAATGAGAAAGTCAGCGCAGAAAATGTCAGTTTTGTTCTGCTTTGTACTTCCCATGCGAGAGAAATTCTGCAAACGTGTTTACTCTGTGTTGCTTAAATAGGAAAGTAAGTTTACCTTCGAGCAATATACAAGAAGTAATCAAATTTGTTTACAGATGATGACACATCAAACATTTTTAGAAATAATATCCGTCAGTATAATAGTGCTCTTTCTTTTGTGTCATTTCGTGTATTATTGGAATATGCAGGCCATTTTGCATTGCCACCTGGTCATGGACCATACGTGTTCAAAATTTTGGAAACTACACATCACAGAATATCTTCGTTATAACCCGAAGATCCAAACAATGCAATATATTGTGAACATTAGTCTGGGCACAGTATTTTACATTTATCTAAGATCTCACCGTCAAATTTTGACGGGTTCTCACTAGTATTTGTCTAAAAAAATTATCAAGAGACGGTTCGGTTGATACAAACTGCGACTGCGACAGCTCACTGAGACTGCATTCACTTCTTCGTTTTCCAAACAATTTGAAATGTTTTATGGATGGGGGTGAGAAACTGAAGTTTCATGGCGAGCCTGTGCTTTGTAAATATTGTAAAGATCATCGAATCCTCTTTGCGTCCACACTGATTTCTATTTAGAAAACAATAAACATGGCCAACAGAACAATTTATTGGTATTACTGCACTCAGTTATCCACGGAATATTCTCGTATATTTGGCCCCGAAATGTATGAAATTCTTCTTCCCTTTCGAACGACACTCAATACGAAGTTCTGGTGTAGCTTTTCCAGTCGCAATAATTTTTTACTTATCCTCAAAGAAAGGCTTGAAAATGCATTTTGTTTTAAATCTTCAACTGCGCATCCACCCAGCAGAAACGGCGATGCTCCGTCTCCACCGTTCGAAGAAAGGTGCAGCCGCAGCCCCTTCCGTAATGCTCTGGAAGCGCCGGGCCGCAGAGCTTCTTCTGCCTCCAATAACCTATGCAAGGAACGCGCTCGAACGGTTACGGAGGAATCTCCAAAATTAAAAATAAAATGAAGCGCTCTATAAACACTCATTCTTACACGTGCCTTGATGCTCGATTCACGATTTAGTCACAGTTCAATAGTCACGTTTCAATCACAGTCTTTGACAAACAAAACGCACTATTCCGTCCGAACAGAGGTCTGCCACGGGCTGCGCGTTTTGTAACGCTGCTCAGGGTACACAATATTTCATGCACCGTCCGCCCTATTCGGACTATTGTAGCCTCGCTGACAATCTTTAGGGCGAGGAACGCAGTACTTTATTAAACACAGTAAAAAGATTTATCCACTTTTTCGTTACTTACCAGGTCCGGCAATTAGAGTTTTGGGGTGGAGAATTTGCCGATTTTCGGCGCACGATTAAAATAATATCATTCGAATTACTCTGACGACGTTAGAGCGAGAAATTAAAAATAGTACTGTGGAATTAAATATTATTTTTCATCGCTTCACAAAAAACTCGACTCACTAAATAGATGGAAATACCTTCAAATAACTCAACTACCGCCAGTGTTTTTGAACGATTTTCTTATTACGAAATATTAGCACTGTGGTGGCACATGGCTTCACTAGTAAAGGAGGCTGTGGGGAGCAGTAAAATGCAACATCGGTCGATTGATAGTATTAATATTCCTCTGCAACAAGGATTACAGCGAACGAGTCGTGCCACAGAATGGAAATAGATATTCTCGTATTAGTTTTCTATTTTCTTTAGTCTAAGCTAGCAATTTGGACCTGGGAATTATTCTTGCCAGCTGCCATCCATCGCCGCACAAAGTACATTTTTTTGAAACTTTCTCAACTTTTCGATTTCCTAATAGTGGAACCGAACTATTACTTCAAGAATATTAAAGAAGAGTAAAACTCGTCCTAAATAGAAATTTTCAACACTAAATTTGAAGCCGATTTAAGAAAATGGCTATAAGCATTTCTGTAAATGCGAAATTTGAAGCTCTTTTTCACACAAAGCTATTAAATTTTCGAAAAACTTCACTTGTAATCATTTGAAGCATCCCCCCACAAACAGAATGATGTATACAAATCGATGGAAATGTGCATATTAACTAAGTGAGAGATTTTTTAACAAAATACATTCGTGTAATTTTTGAAAAAACAAAGGATTACACCACAATAAACTATACATCATATTAAACTATGCAATTAGAACTACATGTTGGAAAAGTTTGAAAAAAAATTGAGCCATTTCTGAGAAAATGGCTTTTGGGCGTTTCTGAAAATGAGGGATTTTAAAATCATTTTAAGAGAAAATTGCTGAGCTTTCAAAAAACATTACATAACATTATTTAAAACACATGTACTCTTAAATACAATGATATGAAGAAATCGCATATATTGTAAATATTACCGACGTGGGAAATAAGTAAAAAAATACATTCATATAATGTATTAAAGAAATTTTAAAGAATGCTTTATAAAATCTCAAAGCTTCAACTAGAACCAGATGGACGGAGGTTTCATCAATTTGGAAAATAACTTGCGCATTGTTTAGGCGCTAGAAGTGTTCACAGACGGATGGATAGACGGACAGACATGTGTAGATGTGATGTGTGGATTTGCGTTTACGCCCCGTCCCAGAGCATTGGCTCTTACCGGGCATTGTTCTGTGTTCTCAATGTGCACATTTATTAGTAATTACTTTATCTGTTCAGTATGTATGTGTAGACCGTGTGTTAAGCTTGACCTGTGTTCAGTGGCGGCTCGTGGTCATGCCATTAGGGTGTGCAACATTTTTCTTCTTTCTCCCACTCTCTCTCTCCCACACACACACATTATATGCATGCATTTACACACATTAACATTAATAATGACAATTAAATACAAATCATCTTATGAAGTCTGATAGCATGCCGAACAATTCCATTCCATTGTTTCTTTTCATCCATTTTTTTTCTGTGGCTTTTTCATTAAAATCATTTTACGTTTCACATATTCAACGCTATTCATTGTTAGTTGCACAAACACCCTTGACAGAAAAACAACTCTCTGATTTCGGTTTCTCAAAACACATTGAAACGTAGCCTAATACTTACGTTTACAAAATATACTAGGGGTTTGAATATTTCGGAATGGTTTTGTAATTGCAACTCACTTTAAAACACAAGAGAATACACATATTATATACAATTGACATTTTTATGAATGCAACACTGCACAGCAATGCGTTCGCGTTTCGCGCGCTAGTGCGAAAGCTCATTTAAGTGGAGAGATATCTCACACTTTCTTCGTCCAATGTCACACTTACTTCTGTTAAAAACTTGTGCTACTCGAGTGTTATATCTTCGAGACACGTCAAGGAATTGCCGAGATCGCCACTGCGCTGGCGCCGTAGGAGCACACCGCGGGGGGATTGCTCCAGTCAGTTGCTATACTCTCTGGCTCCAGTCCTCCATAAGCCACCGTTGTTCCCCCTCCTTCCCCTGCAGCCCCGCGGCAGCCAAGGACGCCGTTTCCTCGGTCGCATTCTCCCAAGTGTGCTCCCGCCATAGAGTAAAGATTTATATAGAGGGCTCACAAGGCTTGTTTCGAGTTTTCGCTGTTGGCGAAACACATGAAAAACGGAAATTATCCAACTTTATCTTAATATAACGTAAAAACTATCAATTTTTCGTAATATTAACTGGATATGAAATGAAGGAGAATAAAATTGGCTACAATGTGTAAGTACAGTTTTCTTCTAGGATCAATGGTATTGCCGTTAGTGTGCAAAATATCCCTAAATGTTACTGTGAAAATGGAACTCCACTTAACCTCCCTCACTGCATTTATATCCAATGAAGTTGTATGCAAATAAATACAGCGCCGTGTAAATCTGTTTACATTTTAATTGGAAAAAGGAAAATTGGTAATTAATAAAGCGCAAGAGAAAATTAATATTTTGGAAGTCGAACTTCAGCGATGCGTAGGTTTTGAAGGCCCTAGTTTTTATACACACACACACACACACACACACACACACACACACACACACATATATATATATATATATATATATATATATATATATATATATATATATATATATAGTAACACCCCCACCTACTTACTTTACCACACGTGGTGGGTCATGATAGCATGAATGCTCGTGAAGCGAGCTTACAATTCTCAGGAAGCAGGATCTTTCGGGTATGAGAAAGGTCTGAACCCTTGACACAATGAATTAGGTAAAATTCTGGTAAAATGAGCATATATTCAGTGAAAAAAAAATTACACAGTGGCACAAATATACAATAAAGTATGCACTTTGCGTAGATGGTCACTGCAAAGAAAACAGAAACAACAAAAAGAAAAGAACACAACCACAAAAAAATGTATAGGCGTCACCTCGACTGCCTTAATACTTCAATAAGTACTATTTACAATTCTTGTGCTTCTACCTCTTTCTGAATTATTTCGTATACCTCATTTAACTTTTGTTATTCTTAAGTTTTCTCCGTGCACGGCCCTTCAAGTGATTCTCTACAATTATTCTATCATAGACTGTTCACAGGTGTCAGCCTTAAGCTGCACATTTATTACAATGCTGTGAACTCAAACACAAAAATAAACGTGACACACACGTTACTTAAATCGTACCCTTTACAAATTATAGACAACTAATTATCCCTGACATAATACAATGAAAGCGTGACTTTCAAACAAGATCACTTTTACACTACATGAAATATCATATTCACTCAAGAAAAGTTGTACAAGGTATGGCATTCAAACGAATTTACTGGTGCGTACAGCGAATGAAATCTAAACTGCCGCTCATACGTTCGGAATATTTCTCCCAGTAATTATTTGGAACTTTCACCTATTTTAGGACGCTTCGCCTGGTATTTAAAGCTACACGATTTCCCAACAAATTGCCGCATAGAAGTTGCGAGTTCTTTACCTCGACATCGCCTTCCCGCTTGCCATCAGTTAACCTTGGTGTTTTCGGTCGCTCGCAGTCCTCGCCGCGCAACTTGACTGGTTCGATGTTCCACGGTTACACCACTTCCTTCGATCTCAGGATTCCGCTACTCGTCCAAATTCCAGACCTTTCTCTCGATCTCTCCGGATTCCACCATCCACGTAATTGGTCCAAGTCCTTCTCGCCTACGCTTGAGTCTTCACTGGAGTCGTCCTTCTGCGTGCCGCGTACCCGTCGTTCGCGCTTCCAGCTTCGAATAACTAACGTTATTGAATTGAATGCTTCTAGCACTCGGCCGACATACCACACTTTGAGCGTGCGTGGTCGTGGCGTACAAAATTAAATGCTGGATTTCGTTTAGAGTCCTTCTGCGCGAATTTATTTCAATTATGAAACTTTTTCAGATTTAAGCAATCACATCGCTTGCTTTCTCGCGTAATGTTAGTGCTAACACTGTACATGCACTTCACTTCTGAATTCTATCACTTATTACCGCGTTTCTCAAATCAGCTTTAACTAAGCAAGTAAAAATATACTCCTGCACTAACCAATTACTATCGCCGAAGAATTAGCTTGAGTCGTCGCCGCTGTCGAAATTGAAAGAGTCGTCGCCGCTGTCGAAATTGAAAGAGAGCTCTCCCGAAGCGCGTCGCGGTATTTATGTGACTCCGCCTGGGGAAATTTCTGGAGGGGTGAATTTTCTCCTCCTTCGCGCCCTCTCAAGAAAAACATGATCCGTAACTTCGGACATCGGAGTGCGAAAACCTGCGGGTAGATGTCGCTTTCTCGGACCATCGCTCCGCCGCGTAGTTTATTTCTCTGTGTTCTGGTCTTTTCTCGTGGCTTATGGTGGCGTTACGGGTTTGTATAATCCCGTGACGTCACAACATATATATATATATATATATATATATATATATATATATATATATATATATATATATATATATATATATATGGCATTCGCGTTTTTTACCGGATAACTTTTTAAGTTATTTTGAAAAATCTTAAATAAAGGTACTGTTTTGTTCATATTTTTGGCTTTAAAAACTTGTTTCCGCGCAAAGTTATTGATGACAAACCTGAACACTCGTTATAGCATTCTAACTACTAACATAGAAGCAATTCAGTGTCCAAGTTCAATACGTCATCAATGACGGGTTTTTATCTCATACAAGAAACACGAGTCTATCCGTGACAATTACGTTGATTATGTGTCAAAATATCTATCACAAGCATATCTCCTTAGATGTTTTTAGGTTACTCTGAAGTGCTAAGCGAATTAAAATGTCTAAAAAATGTGCGTACATAGTGTTAGACAACACAATGATTCATATGACGTGGAAAGAAAATTTTCTTGCTACCACGAATAATGAAAGTCGGTTAATAGCAATGTTGATTACAAAGATTTTATTAGCAGAAATAGCTTGCAAACAAGCGAAGGAAGACGCGGACACTCCGATAATGAACACAGTTTTGTGCTTAGATCCAACTAATGAGACTGATTGAAGTTGGTGAGGATGTAAGAGATCTGTTGGTAATATGGTT
>BLKR01011696.1:0-28822 GCA_011170035.1 Teleogryllus occipitalis
AATCAAGTAAGTCAGTCTTCTTTACCGATTTGTGTCGTGCATTGGTTAGAGCCGACATTTCCATTTAGAAAGTCAGCGACCCTGAGTTCAAGAGCTTCTTAGAAAAATACACTGACAAACCAATTCCGCATGAAAGCACACTCAGAAAAAAATTACATGAAAACTATTTATTTGGAAACTCTGACTAAACTTTGAGAGGAAATAAAAAAAACTAGTAAGGTCTGGGTTTCAATTGATGAAACTACTGACGTTGAAGGAAGATATATTGCAAATATTATTGTAGGAAAGATGTGCCCTGAATCTCCTTCGTCACCATTTCTATTAAATTGTGAAGTTTTAGAAAAATGCAACCACGCTACAATTGCCAGATTTTTCAATGACTCTATGAGTCTGCTGTGGCCTAGTGGTATCATGCATGAAAACGTGTTGTTTTTTTTAAACTGATGCTGCTCCTTACAAGGTGGAAGCGGGGAATGCATTAAAAGTGTTCTACCCAAAGATGTTTCATCTTACGTGCGTAGTACATCGAGTTACATAGAGCTCTTCATCGAGTGGCAGAAACTGTTCGACATCAATTTCCTGATATTTGATATCGATTGTTAAGAAAGTATTTTTGAAAGCACCAACCAGAGTTAAAATGTTTAAAGACAGTTATCCTGAACTGAATTTGCCCCCACAGCCGGTAATTGCAAGATGGGGCACGTGGCTAGAAGCAGCTAAATATTATTGTGAAAAATTTGAGCAAATAAAAGATATTCTTTTGAAGCTGGACTCCAAGTCATCTGCGGCACCACAAAAAGCAAAATCTTTGATTTATGATTCTAGTCTGAGATACAATTTGGCTTTCATTTCTGCAAATGCAAATTTTTTTAGTAAATGCTATCGCAAAGCTTGAGTCTCAGAACATGCCATTAGCTGCTAGTATTGAAGTTATTAACTGTGCATTAACAAAATTAAAAAGACATAACAGCTGAAAGCACAGAAAAATGAAAAAGAAATTACAAGGTTCGTTGGAGAAAAATCCAGGATGGAAAGTCATGAAAATCATTGCCAACATTCTCAGCGGAGGAAAAGACACCTCAACACTGGAACTAGAACTGAACCCAACGGCCATATCAGCGTTCAAATACGGTCCAATTTCTTCTGTAGATGTGGAACGTTCCTTCAGCCACTACAAATCTATTTTGAGAGCTGATTGACGACTTTTTTCTTTAAAAACTTGAAAATGCATGTTGTATCTAACAATTTTAAACTCTAACTTCAATTTTTATTTTACATATTTTTAATTTTTTCCTACATATTTTTGAAAAAAAAACATATATATGTACCCTCTCCCTCAGAAAAAATGTCGTTCAAAATTCTATCTTCCACACCGCGCCGACAAACTTGGACACCCCTCGGCCTGGGGGAGGGCAGGGGGAGGGACGCGTTGACCAATCGCTAGCAGGTAGAACCACAGTTGTCTGTGATTGGTGCAACATCCCAAGGGGCAGAAAGAACGCTGTCTCAGGGGGAGGGGGCTAGTTCGTTTACGTACGAGACGGAAATATCGTCATATTTCCCTGCCGAAGGAGGTAGTTTGCCTGCGCGTACGCCACGACGAAAAAATATTTCTAAGCGGGGTTTTCCGTCCAGAATGATTGTCTATAGACCAGTAAATATTTATCATTTTAGCAAAATTTATTATAACTTTTAGTAATCGATTTGTAACTCCTGACAAACTGCTATTTTGAGATATTCATTTCAGGCACAATTTGCGGAGCCTTCCCGGCCGTTCTAACGCATATTTCGAATTTGTTTATAAAATTATAAATTGTTGCAAAATTGTTAATTCGCTGTTTTTGGTTCTGGGACATCGGGAGACTCTCCCCACTTTAGATTTGCAAAATTTGGAAATTGTTTATAAATTTGCAATTGTTGCAAATTTTTTATTGTCTAATCTGAATGGCGTTTAAATGTGATGCAAAATTCCGGAATCCGTTCGGTGCTATTATATCTCGTTCTCGAGATATATGTAATTGTTTATAAGAAATTAACATCTTAGTAGACCCCATTTGTTTGCGCTTAATTCATTCGCGCTAGCAGAATAGCGTGGGATGGGCATACTGAAAAAACAGTTCTCCAATGCCGCGCTTTTGCCTGCCACATACGCTTAAAATGCACTTGCTTGTAAACAAATTCTGTGGCCAATTTAATTATGCTAAATTCGTATTTTTACGGCGAGTATGAGCATAACTTTTATTTGGTTTTATATTCTCTTTTAAGTCCTACAATTTTCAAGTCGATATATTTATCAAATAGGAAAGAAATTGATTATAAAAAAAATATTTTTCAAGGTGCATTACGCCCAAACAATTGTTTCTGTTTTTCTATCAAAGGGGTGTTGAGCAACCGAATAACTGTATTATTAATTTTTTTAAGTCCCCTGTTAACACCGAGAGTCAGAAACTATTTGTTCCTCTTGTTTAATCATTACCATTAAAAATAGGGAAACATATTGCTTAGCTGTTTGCTATAAACTGCACTGGATTGGATGAAGGTAGTGTTAAGGTTTTCAAATACAGAAATATTCAATTTTTATGTTTTGAAAGATCACATGAGTAGAATCACACATCACAATATTTACACAAGTATAGAAATTTCTAAATAAACGTATATAAACTTTAAGTTAATATTTTCAATTCAATTTATCATTCCTTTCTAAAACTGTTAATTTGATGATTTCATTGTATAATATTCAAATCAGAGCTTTATGTGCTAAATCTACGCATTGTTAATACATATTTTTAAACAACATTAATATATTTAATATACATTTAAAAGGTTTTTAGATTGGCGAACGTTTCAATGAAATTTCATGAATTCCTAAATGCTTGAAAATAAATACTTGTAAAATTAAATAATTGTAGCGTGTAAAAATATAACAAACTCACGTATTTGGTAAAACGAGTTGATATTACTAAAAGAAAGCAAAACAGATGTTATAACAATTCAAAGAGATTTAGCGTTTGTTTACAGTTTAGTAAATATCAATGCACTAGCATTTCCCAGTGAAAATACATAGAACGAACTTGGTGGTCAAGTGATATGACCTTCCCAACACAGACTACATTTCAGTATCGTCAGAGTTCGAAGGTGGTTTGTTGGCCGCCATTCTACGAATCTATCAAAACCTTGAATTTTGCACGACCATCTGTACAGCGAGAACGTAGCGGTTTATTAAACGGAAACGGGCCACTCGAGGTATCTAATGTGCACTCTTTGAAAACGTTTAACCATTATAAACTATCCCTAAGAAAAATATCAAATAAACAATGTTAAAGGTCACCAGCTTAACATTGCCTTTACTATTTGAATGTTTTCAACATCCCCAAAACCAACAGAAAACCCATGTTTTTACAGGTTATTATAAAACCAATTCAATAAATATAAGCATTTATTCACGTTATTATTTTTAAAACACTCAAATATCTACGATGTTATTTGATTCATGTCTTCATCGAAGATCTGAGATTAAAAAACTGATAAGCAGAGAAAATTAAAGTAATTTTGAGTGATTGATGAAGTTGAATGATCAAACGAAAAACAATGTTTCTTGCTTCATATAATGCTATCGTGTTTAACAGACATGTAATTACATGTGATACCTATATTTAAACATCCAAACTAATGAAAATTTTCAAAATTAAAATCATCAATAAAACGTTGATTCATCAGCAAGGATTATATAATTAAATACTTTTTTGAGATTCATGTGCTCCTGTGTGAATAACGTAGTAAACGTGATTCGTATGATCCAGTTTCTCAGAATAATACAAAACCTGCTAGACATATACACTACACATAATAGTTGTCAAATAGTTATTTACGACATGGGTATCATAAGATATCTTATTATAATACGAAATTGGAGAATTATCAAACAAGACTCTTTAGCCGAAATTGTTAACCAATTGAATATTGTAATATAATGTTACCATTTGAATGTCATAGAAAGTAAGACGCAACTTGTCAAAATTCATGTGAACTATAATTTTTCTTTAAATTTTACTCCTTATCCTACGAAAGATGTGTGACAGTACTTATGTTAACAGTTATACTGCCATGGGTTTAATTAATTAGTTTTCAGTACGCAAATTATTGTTTTTGGTTTTAAAGAAGCATGGATATACAGAGTATCGGGGAAGGAAACGTCGAAAGTTTGAAAAACGCTGTTTAAACAATTTTAATCATACTTTGTCTAATAAACTACATAGATATTTTGAATGGCTGAGCTGCAATAAACACGCAAATTTTGGTTTGAAAATATGATTTCTACGCAAAACTTTGCATTCTAGAATCATGTAAACAGACCAGAAACATGTAACATGTTTAATATTAACAATATAAATTAATATATTAGTTCAGAAAAAAATTAACCGAGAAATAAAAAAGCAGTCGAACTGTGAAAATTGGGTGCTTTTTTATTTCTAGGTTAATTTTTCTTTCTGATCAAATGTATTCATTTATTTTGTTAATCATAAACAATTTAGATATTAATGAAGTGTTTATATGCTTCTACAACGCAAATAGTTGCCTAGAAAACATATATCCAAACCAACTTTTGAATGTTTATTGCGGCTTAGCCATTTGGAATATCCGTGTAGTTTATTAGACAAAATAAGCTTAAAATTGTCTTAACAGCTATTTTTCGAAGATTCGACATTTCTTCCCCGAATATCCTGTATATAAAAGGCTTGATTTCTGTAGATACGCAACGGAACGGCGTTCCGGTTCTTGGAAATAATTATGAAATTATATTATATATAAGTAGCTATTACTATTATATTAATAATTAATTTGAGGTGCGTTTCGGGGCCTAAGATTTTAAAAATAAAGGATATATGTATCATAATAACTCTTATGACGACACTGTTCCAGTTACGTCAAGTTTTAAGTTAGAGAATCAAAGTGAATGGTCTAAGTTTACTCACCTAAATAAAGTTTATCTTTCTATACATACTATTTACAAAGTGTTTTATGTTCAAAACAAGTGTTGCCTCAACAGCATATATATTTTCACGTATTATTCGTAATTGCTATGCAATATTCAATACGGACTATGTGAACCTGCAGAAAAGAAACAAAAAAAAAGACCTACTACAGCAGAAAATATTTTCTACTCGTCGGGATTCGAACTCGGGTCTTTAAAGTTAACTCACCTGACACGGTTCCCCCTCACCACCAGGTACACGGCAAGACTACCTCCTTTCCGATGCGAAAAGAAAGTGAAGCATTTGCAGTTTAAAAAAAACAAAACAGGGTGTTCAATTTATCTTAATACAAGATCTATTTTTAAAAAGAGATTTCATTAAACAAAAATCTCTAGCGTTCATATTGTTTTTCGACAATGTTATAAAGATCAGTCGGGGCTAATATTATACAGTAGAAAATTGGGGTTAATGTATTACACTTTAAGAGTTGTTATTTATTTATGTCCAAAATTAACAAGAAAATGACAAATGATAGGAAATATATTCTATTATAATGACCATATAGCAAACACTCAGAATGTAACAATATTTGGGAGGAAAAAAATCAAAACTAAAATGCCTAATTTTTCCAGTCAAAAACTTTACCACCGTGATATAAATCTTTTGATGTCACTTCGTTATTTTTATGACACGATATTTTTGAAAATAGGTTATCATTAAGAAGGAATTAATATTCTTTTCTGCGTTAAAATAATGCAATAATATTAACCGTGTCATGATATATACAGCCTCAAATTTGTGGGGCTAATATGATACAACTTAAGAGGCTAATGTAATACGGGTGTCGGGGCTATTTTGATACACTAAAAATTAACACGCAGACAACTGGAAGGGATTTTTTTATGTTTAATATTACATCAAAGGCGCTAAAATTCCGATTTGATGTTGATAAACTATCCAAGTGTTTATCTGAGAAAGAAAGACCAGGCGACAATTCATATAGATTTCTTCGTTCTCCTCCCTACCCAGTACATGGTGATTCACTTATGATTATCAATTGGCGGAAGCTTCTGCTGTTTCAGTGCAGTTACTGATTTTTCACTGGAATCACAAGGAACCAGGCCTACAATAGGAGCTAACACCACCCCTTCAACTCCAGATATCAACTGTTCTCATCCAGTACTTTTGAGATAATACTGTTGGAAAAAAATTTTAAAAAACAGTAGCCCTCCAAAGAATAAGGAAGCGGTTAGACCCAATAGCAGCACTCATTACTGGTGAAGAGTGGATCATTACTAGGAAAGAGTGGAGTGTTTAATTTACATTAATATAATATCTCTTTTTAAAAAGAGATTTCATGAAACAAAAATCTCTAGCGTTAATATTTCTTTTCGACAATGTTAATAGGTATGTGTTCGCAATTTTCGAAAATTCAGATCGTTCGCCCAAAATTGAACGTACGCCACTTTTAAACATCTTGTTCTTCGAGGAATAGATTTACAGGAAAATTGGAGCTCTTTTTGAGGAAATTATGTAAATATGATGGGGTTTGGTGTAAAGTACCTTCAAAATTAAAAGATTAGTTTCAAATTCGAAGATTCGTAATATTAGCCAGATCGTTCAAGGAATATCCATTTGGGTGAAAATCGTGTTTACTTTATGCTCTAGAATTACTCACACGAAGACGGATTCACAAAGAGGTTTTTTGGAAAATCACTTTTTCGGGTTCAGAAAACAAACGTTTTGACAGCCTTGTGTATAGAAAATAAAAGAACAATACCAACAATCCACTTTTTTCGAACCAGCTACTTACAAAACGTGTTTTCTGTGAATATTTCGACACTTCCTCCTACAGCATTACGTAACTCTCTTTAAACGTGGAGGTAAAAATATTCCAGCGTTATTGGGATTTGAACTCGGATCCCTGTAGTCCGTAGGTCTGGCTTGACCGCACTGTGCTATCACAGATATTTCTCAACACGCTGTCCAAGCACACTTATTACGAAAAGAATAGTTACGTGATATTTATTGCACTTAGATTTTTTATTAGAGGAATGTTCTACTTGTTTAAAAGGTATCAAATTCGCAATAAGAATTTAAACGATTACCACCCACGCAACTACATAGCTTATTTTACTTAGAAATATTTTCAACCAGAAGCCGTGGTTTTTAGAACCCTCTGTGGAAGTCGTTGCCTGTCTTATCTTTCGGCGACTGTGGCCAAGGGTGAATTACGTCACAGATGAAAGTTGCGATAACGCTAGAGCTCAACACGGGGGTTGCAGACGTTCTGAAGCCAGAATCGCAATAGGGGCACATTTATACGTGATTCTTAAAGACATTAACACACTAAAATAAGTAGTGGCGCCTCAAAACACATGCTTTATGTGATATTTATAATGAATACGAATGATTATATCTATACAATTAACCGCAAAATTGTTTCTACCCGCAAAAATTATTCGCCGTGGATGAGATTCGATCTTACGTGCCTAAGCTTCTCCAACAGTGCGCTTACCTGCTATACCACAGAAAGTCCTATAACTTTTGTCTCTCACAAAGATGATTTTAAACTGTCATGTATCACAGATTTGACTAAAAAAGAACGTGCGGCGTTTAGGTGCTTGTGTTAACTACAGACGGACAGACAGACGCCAATATGAGATTACACCATTCTCTTAAACGTTCTTGAGATTATGGAAAAAAAATAATGAAAACCGATGACGCCGGTTTTGAGAAAATTTTGAAAATATCTCTGGGACTTTATGTAAAGTACCTCCCAAAATTAAAATATCGGTTTCGAATAAATGGGAGCGTGATATCAACAAGATCGATTGGGTATTATCAATTTTGGTCAAAATCGGTTGAACAATTTAACCCCTAGTGTTGTTCGCAGACGGCAGACTGATAGACAAACGTTTTGCCGTCATTCAATTTTTCGGTAACAACGATCCACAAAACATGAATTCTGGCTACACAACGCGTTAAATGATTCCCCCCTAAATTTAGCAAATACATTTATTCACTTTTTCGTTACCAGGATGGGACGGATTTTCTACTGAAAATTCGCCGTATTGTGGTGCACGATTACAATACCTTTTCTTCTTACGACAGTAAGTGCGAGAAAGTAAACATCAATAAAAACATTTAATCCTTTTTTCCACTTCCATTTCCGTCTTCCTAAAGACCTAATAAAATAGCCTGTCCAACATAAAATGTATTAACCCCTGTGTTATTTTTCCTAGTTTACCAATCCCCGTCTCAGTACGGGGGAGTGGAGGCAAAACTAGGAGAAGAAAAATCCTACAACACTAACACCTGGCTGTAGAGTCCCAACTGGGACAGGGAGCTGAAGAGAGCATCAACCTCAGAAGCGTCGGCAATGACCGCAACAATGGATGCTGTGGGCAGCAACAATTGACGCTGCCAAAATTGGACACATATTTGCTTATCAGTTCCTGTTAAAATTGTTTTGTTTTTCAGTTAGCATTGCTGTGATTAAATGTTCTTATCAGTCTTGTTTATGGACCACTAGTTCGTGTTTCGAATACATAAAATCATTTTTGCCCGATCTCAAGATATTCTAAAAGTATTCTTAAATATTATATTTTCTTTTAAATGATGACCTACAAGTACAACCAAACAAATCATAATTAGTCTCTTCATAAATAATTAAGAAATTAAACAGTTATAGATGCCCCGGAAAGCAATAAGCTCGCTAAAACATTTCATTTTCGCTGCGAACTCTATTTCAAAATCTATTTTAATTTCCTACTTTAGTTATTGAAAAAGGTAAAATAATTTGGAAAGTAAATGAATGAATACTATTATAAATACGTATTACCTAATGCATATCTGCGTATATATATATATATATATATATATATATATATATATATATATATATATATATATATATATATATATACTTCTCGACTTTAAACTTGATTACAACATTTTATTGAACGTAGAGATATTCTAACATTAACGTTAAGTAAATAAAGGCCGGTATTACACTGTAAAAGATCTTTGTCAAAGATATTTTATAAAAGAAATATGACAGTGTAATAGCCAATATTTTATAAAAGATTTCTTTTAGAAAATTTCTTGGATAAAATGTAGTCTCCGGCTTCCAAGTTTTATCATATTTGGTAACATGGCGTCCGATATAGGGGTATTGCATCAACCAAAGTCATAATTGCGTAGTGCGAGTAATTAGAATGTTTATATAATACTGTCCATCCGAACTACAAAAGTAAAACCAAACGAATTAACGTTTGTAGGACACATTTTCCCGGGAAGTGGAAAATATGGTGTTTGGAAAATGCCCAGTTCAGGAAGATAATTTTTTTAAACTTCCCTATCAGAGGACTGAATTTCGAAAGAAGGAAGAACGACAAAGAAAATTGAATGTTTCCTCATCCATCCTCAAATAATTCTTCATTTCGAACGTCTTTAATCAATGCTTCACAATGTGCGACCCATAACCTCACCATGTTGTTCTAAAGCCTCGCCCTCAAACGTTTTCTTATTTACCTTTTGCTACATTAGCATTAAACATAGATTAGTTATAATAAAACATAACGTAGCAAAACACAACTATTTGTGCGTAATTGATTGTAAATCGCGAGCAAACCTACATAAAATTTGGACGAAATGTCATCTCTCAAATTTCTTTGTCAAAGTATTCTCATCAAAGTTCAAAGACTGCCACAAAGTTCTTTATCAAAGATATCATATAACTTTTATAGTGTAATACCGGCCAAAGCCGCCGTATGTTATATCTTTCCCATTCATGTCGCCAACAATGAACTTCTCGGAAACACATCTCAAATATCCATAGTTGAATATTATAACAACAAAATATTAATTTTTGTAATAAATGTTCCTTCAAAATTCCGGTATTTTCTGTTTTTCTTTCATGTTATATTTAAATACTGTAACCGCTTGTCGCCGGTCACATTTATAACCAACGGAAAATGGAAACAATAATACCCGACATTAGGCTCTACACGTAGTTTCTACAGTGGCGAAGAGATGGCGTAAGTCAGAGAAGGATTTCTGAACGCACTCAGACCGTAGCCAATCAGGAAATTTTCGTGGAAATACGGACGTGGCGTGAACTTGCGTCAAAAAAGAGCTCGCTCTTTCTGGTTCGAGACGACAAGGAGAACGGTTGTCTACGAGTACGCCACATGGTCGACGAGGGACACGCGAAGATTGCGGAACACAAAAGCTTTAATAAAAGGTAATTGACTGAGCACTTTTCATGGACTTACGTACTGTGAATATCGTGGGATTACATGGAATTAGTAAATGAATATTAAACAAGAATGCAATGAATGAAAGAACGACGGCGGTAATAGATCGAAATGAATCTGTAAAACCACGTTGCTGCATTCTTGTTGCTAGAAAAGAGGACTATTGTAACATAGGACATGTTTCTTCTTTGTTACAGCTTTAATATATTTCATATCTTTAATATATTTCATACTTTTCATATATTCTTTATTCTTATTTTTGGGAATTTCACTTTGGAAATCCTATGATGAAATTTTGAAAGTTATGAGAAAGACGGATTATCCAAACAACTAGTTTGACTTTTGCCATTACGAAGTCATAACTTGGAGTTTCGGACTCGCATTCTGAAGCGACCATCGCCTCTGCGAAGGCTGTGGTGAATTTTCGCCGAACGACGGGAAGACGGTGTTCGGAACACTAGGAACGCAGGGACTTTGCAGAAGAACGACGACCTTGAGGCGCGAGGATCGCGCGACGGGCCAGCTACACAGCGCGGGACCAATTTGCGGAGTTCGCCGGTCGTGAGTCATATTAAAGCAGAAAGAACACTCACTTAATTTCAGTCTGATAAAAAACTTCTGAGATAGGAGTATAATTATACTAGCCAAAAGTTGTAATGTGAGCTTCCCTCAATAATAGACGTTGATCGGGCAAGTTTCTGAGAACATTGGTTTTATTTCTTTTCGACAGTCGTAACAAGAATCAGATTAAAGTAATTCTTTATGTTTATGATAGAAGTTGTTTGTACAGAATTATTTATTTAGAGTCATATTTTAATGATTCAAATAATTTAAGAGACGTTATGAAACAAAATTTTGTGTTGAAAGGCTATGTAGCAGCCGAAGGTCAAATGTGACTACTGAGTGTAACGTAATTAGCGATTTAAAAGGTAGTAGTGAATTTCAAGTATTGGGTGTATGTATTTTTCTTTTACAGGATGAATATTTGTACTATGATTTGTGTGTCTCATGTGTGATATTCTTTGTGAAGGGTAAAAATGTATCTATTGCTTGTTTTCTTGTAAATAGGGATCTGAATTATTATTATTCTAGTGAAAAACTGCAGTTTAGGTAGGGAATTAGCTACCATAATTTTACGAAAAGTGAAAACATAGTGGGATCTGTGAATTTCATTTGAACAGTTATTTTCAGGTCATTCGATAGAATACATGTAATTACATTGATGTAAATGAAAAATGTAAAATTTGTTACATTTTGGCGCTCTAGAATATATGTTATTTGTCAATTAAAACTGAAAAATTGTGTTGGTTTGTTAATTGATCAGTAGTTTAACAAAGACGAACCCACTACCAATAGGGAAGTTTATCCGTAAACTGAGATATTCCTAGGGATGCGTGACGGTGTAATCACACGTCGCGAAGTAGGCAAATGATACATCTACTTTTGTAATCGGTGAGGCTCGAGAGAAGTACGGTTATAATACTATTATTAAGAGAGAAAACCTCATTGAGATAATTTCAATTAAATCAATGCAACTCGAAGAGCAAACTCTCGTGCGATTTGAAGAATAAACGCTAGTTTCTTTCTGTACTCAGAATTCGTCTTGTATATGAGTTAGGGCACGGGGATACCAAAATTTAAGAAAACGTTCACAGAATACATTTCTCCCTACAGCACATTACAAACAATTTTTAACTGTTTTTGACATTAAATGAAAAATACAGCGTCGTAATAGCGCCTTGTCCGTCCCGACAATCATCAGAATTCAAAAGAAATTCAGAATGACAGTTCGTCAAACGAAGCGGGGGAAATTCAAATTTGCTATTTCAAAAATTGTAAAATTATCTAAAGTACTTATATTTTTAAACAATTGTACGTGATCTTTTTTAAAGGACTGATTATTTGGAAGGAATATTTGAAGATCTGTTTTTGATGAACACATTTCATTAAGGAAACAAACTATCTTCAATACTTAAGTTGTAGGAAAACGGGGAAAAAAATTGTTTTCTTGCATTTTTGGAAAAAAATTCAGTATATGAACGAAAATCATCTCCGCCATCGTCTTATAGCGTCCATTACGCTATCTGGCAATAAAATTTAACCAGAAAAGTTCATGCCATTTTTTAATTTTTGAAAATGTTTCAGGGGCTTCTTGTAGAGTACCATCCAAAAATAAAATATTGATTTGAAATTCAGGAGGGCTCGACATCATTTTTTTTTTGTATTTACTACCCACCAAACCTGGCTTCTGGCTACACCACATATTTAAAGGGATTTTATTCTATATTTATCAACTGAATTTATCCACTTTTTTGACAGCAGGGCCCGGAAATGACAGTTTTTTGTGTCGAAAATTAGCCGATTTCCTCCGTAGAATTACGTAACTTTTTACTTTCTGGTATACGCACATACATACGGAGTAATATACGTAGTATAGAGAAAGTTATGTAATGCTCCGCGAAAAAAACGGCGAATTTTCGGCAGAAAAAATGTATTGCCGGGCCCTGAAAACAAAGGAGTGGATAAATCCAGTTACTAAATTAAGAGAAAAAATCTCTAACACGTGATGTAACCATAATTCCTGTTTTGTGGGTCTTTGATGCCAAAACACCAATTGAAAGCAAAACGTCTGCGTCTGTCTGCGTCTGTCCGTCTCTCCGTCCATCTGTGAACACTACTAGCGCCTAAACAAATCGTACGATCTTTTCCATATTGAAGAATCCCTTGTCGTTGTGATTCTACTTGAAACTTTGAGATTTTAAAAATCATTCTTGAAAATTTGAGGGTACATTACATGAAGCCGTCGGTCAATTTCAAAAGTTTTTCAAAAACGACCCCAAATTGTTTCTTTAAATTTCTTCTAAGAATAGAGTAAAATACAAGGCGACATACGTCCTATGTCCACGGTAAATTCTGAATTTTCGAAAATTGGAAAAGTTTGAATTTTTTCGGCGTTTTCCTACAACTCTAAAATTGAACACAGATTTTTCCTTCAAATTAAATTTGTTCTTCGTAAATAATTCTTTCAATAAGGTCATATAATTTGTTTTGAAAATTACAGACAGACAGACAAACAGACACAAGAACAGACACATCAACAGACACACGAACGTACAGGCTTTTCGTCGTCGTTCGATTTTTCTGTATCAACGACCCACAAAACATATGTTTCGGGCAACACGAGTTAAAGGTTTTTTTTCTACACTTCACAACATTAGTTAACCCTTTTTACGTTACCAGGACCCGGCATTAACAGTTTCCCCATAGTTTCTAACAATAATATTCGAATGTTGTTGAAATAATGCCTTTATTATGATTTTCCTATAGATTTGTGAAGAATACCAAGTAAAGAACAGAAGATTACTTTCCTATTATATTTCATTTCATATTGTTAATAAATCTCTTTCTAAGATTTACTGATTATTTCACTTTTGGAATTGATTGAAAATTTTCGTTGAATAGAAACAATGAAAAACAATTTTTTCTTCCTTTCTGGTAATTATGTGGTAAGAAGAAAAAGTATTGTAATCATGCACCGGGAGACGGGGATTTTTCGACAAAAACCTCTAAATTCCGATCACTGGTCACGACAAAATTAGATAAATTTTATTCTTGTATATAGTGCATTACGTCAATACTTTTGTAGACAGAATTCATGTTTTGTGGGTCCTTGTTACTAAAAAATCTATTTACGACAAAACGTCTGTTTGTCCGTCTGTAGTTAACACAGGCATCTAAACGCCGCACGTTCTTTTTTAGTCAAATCTGTGATACATGACAGTTAAAAATCACCTTTGTGAAAGACAAACGTTATAAGAATTTCTGTGGTATAGCAGGTAAGCGCACTGTTGAAGAAGCTTAGGCACGTAAGATCGAATCTCATCCACGGCGAATAATTTTTGCGGCTAGAAACAATTTTGCAGTTATTTGTATAGTTATAATCATTCGTATCCATTATAAATATCACATAAAGCATATGTTTTGAGGCACCACTACTTATTTTAGAGTGTTAATGTCTTTAAGAATCACGTATAAATATGCCCCTATTGCGATTCTGGCTTCAGAACGTCTTCATGCGCGCCCGTGTTGAGCACTAGCGTTATCGCAACTTTCATCTGTGACGTAAATCAACCTTGGCCATAGTCGCCGAAAGATAAGACCGGGAACGACTTCCACAGAGGGTTCTAAAGACCACGGCTTCGGGTTGAAAATATTTCTAAGTAAAATGAGCTATGTAGTTGCGTGGGTTGTAATCGTTTGAATTCCTATTGCGAATTTGATACCTTTGACACATGTAGAATATTCCTCTAATAAAAAATCTAAGTGCAATGAATATCACGTAACTATTCTTTTCGTAATAAGTGTGCTTGGACAGCGTGTTGAGAAATATCTGTGATAGCACAGTGCAGTCGAGCCAGACCTACGGACCACAGGGATCCGAGTTCAAATCCCAGTAACGCTGGAATATTTTTACCTCCACGTGTAAAGAGAGTTACGTAATGCTGTAGGAGGAAGTGTCGAAATTTTCACAGAAAACACGTTTTGTAAGTAGCTAGTTAAAAAAAAGTGGATTGTTGGTACTGTTCTTTTATTTTCTATACACAAGGCTATCAAAACGCTTATTTTTTGAACCCGAAAAAGTGATTTTCCAAAAAACCCCTTTGTGAATCCGTCTTCGTGTGAATAATTCTAGAGCCTAAAGTAAACACGATTTTCACCCAAATGGATATTCCTTGAACGATCTGCCTAATATTACGAATCTTCGAATTTGAAACTAATCTTTTAATTTTGAAGGTACTTTACACCAAACCCCATCATATTTACATAATTTCCTCAAAAAGAGCTCCAATTTTTCTGTAAATCTATTCCTCGAAGCACAAGACGTTTAAAAGTGGCGTACGTTCAATTTTGGGCGAACGATCTGAATTTTCGAAAATTGCGAACACATACCTATTAACATTGTCGAAAAGAAATATTAACGCTAGAGATTTTTGTTTCATGAAATCTCTTTTTAAAAAGAGATATTATATTAATGTAAATTAAACACTCCACTCTTTCCTAGTAATGATCCACTCTTCACTAGTAATGATTGCTGCTATTGGGTCTAACCGCTTCCTTATTCTTTGGAGGGCTACTGTATTTTTAATTTTTTTTTCCAACAGTATTATCTCAAAAGTACTGGATGAGTACAGTTGATATCTGGAGTTGAAGGGATGGTGTTAGCTCCTATTGTAGGCCTGGTTCCTTGTGATTCCAGTGAAAAATCAGTAACTGCACTGAAACAGCAGAAGTATCCGCCAATTGATAATCATAAGTGAACCACCATGTACTGGGTAGGGAGGAGAACGAGGAAATCAATATGAACTGTCGCCTGGTCTTTCTTTCTCAGATAAACACTTGGATAGTTTATCAACATCAAATCGGAATTTTAGCGCCTTTGATGTAATATTAAACATAAAAAAATCCCTTCCAGTTGTCTGCGTGTTAATTTTTAGTGTATCAAAATAGCCCCGACACCCGTATTACATTAGCCTCTTAAGTTGTATCATATTAACCCCACAAATTTGAGGTATATCATGACACGGTTAATATATCATGACACGGTTAATATTATTGCATTATTTTAACGCAGAAAAGAATATTAATTCTTTCTTAATGATAACCTATTTTCAAAAATATCGTGTCATAAAAATAACGAAGTGACATCAAAAGATTTATATCACGGTGGTAAAGTTTTTGACTGGAAAAATTAGGCATTTTAGTTTTGATTTTTTTCCTCCCAAATATTGTTACATTCTGAGTGTTTGCTATATGGTCATTATAATAGAATATATTTCCTATCATTTGTCATTTTCTTGTTATTTTTGGATATAAATAAATAACAACTCTGAAAGTGTAATACATTAACCCCAATTTTCTACTGTATAATATTAGCCCCGACTGATCTTTATAACATTGTCGAAAAACAATATGAACGCTAGAGATTTTTGTTTAATGAAATCTCTTTTTAAAAATAGATCTTGTATTAAGATAAATTGAACACCCTGTTTTTTTTTTTTTTAAACTGCAAATGCTTCACTTTCTTTTCGCATCGGAAAGGAGGTAGTCTTGCCGTGTACCTGGTGGTGAGGGGGAACCGTGTCAGGTGAGTTAACTTTAAAGACCCGAGTTCGAATCCCGACGAGTAGAAAATATTTTCTGCTGCAGTAGGTCTTTTTTTTTTTTGTTTCTTTTTTGCAGGTTCACATAGTCCGTATTGAATATTGCATAGCAATTACGAATAATACGTGAAAATATATATGCTGTTGAGGCAACACTTGTTTTGAACATAAAACACTTTGTAAATAGTATGTATAGTAAGATAAACTTTATTTAGGTGAGTAAACTTAGAATATTCACTTTGATTCTCTAACTTAAAACTTGACGTAACTGAGAACAGTGTCGTCATAAGAGTTATTATGATACATATATCCTTTATTTTTAAAATCTTAGGCCCCGAAACGCGCCTCAAATTAATTACTAATATAATAGCAATAGCTATTTATATATAATATAATTTCATAATTATTTCCAAAGAACTGGAACGCCGTTCCGTCGCGTACCAACAGAAATCAAGCCTTTTATATACAGGATATTCGGGGAAGAAATGTCGAATCTTCGAAAAATAGCTGTTAAGACAATTTTAAGCTTATTTTTTCTAATAAACTACACGGATATTCCAAATGGCAAAGCCGCAATAAACATTCAAAAGTTGGTTCGGATATATGTTTTCTAGGCAACTATTTGCGTTGTAGAAGCATATAAACACTTCATTAATATCTAAATTGTTTATGATTAACAAAATAAATTAATACATTTGATCAGAAAGAAAAATTAACCTAGAAATAAAAAAGCACCCAATTTTCACAGTTCGACTGCTTTTTTATTTCTCAGTTAATTTTTTTCTGAACTAATATATTAATTTATATTGTTAATAATAAACATGTTACATGTTTCTGGTCTGTTTACATGATTCTAGAATGCAAAGTTTTGCGTAGAAATCATATTTTGAAACCAACATTTGCGCGTTTATTGCAGCTCAGCCATTCAAAATATCTATGTAGTTTATTAGACAAAGTGTGATTAAAATTGTTTAAACAGCTTTTTTCAAACTTTCGACGTTTCCTTCCCCGATACTCTGTATATCCATGCTTCTTTAAAACCAAAAACAATAATTTACGTACTGAAAACTATTTAATTAAACCCATGGCAGTAGAACTGTTAACATAAGTACTGTCACACATCTTTCGCAGGATAAGGAGTAAAATTTAAAGAAAAATTATAGTTCACATGAATTTTGACAAATTGCGTCTTACTTTCTATGATATTCAAATGGTAACATTATATTACAATATTCAATTGGTTAACAATTTCGGCTAAAAAGTCTTGTTTGATAATTCTCCAATTTCGTATTGTAATAAGATATCTTATGATACTCATGTCGTAAATAACTATTTGACAACTATTATGTTTAGTGTATGTGTCTAGCAGGTTTTGTATTATTCTGAGAAACTGGATCATACGAATCACGTTTACTACGTTATTCACACAGGAGCACATGAATCTCAAAAAGTATTTAATAATATAATCCTTGCTGATGAATCAACGTTTTATTGATGATTTTAATTTTGAAAATTTTCATTAGTTTGGATGTTTAAATATAGGTATCACATGTAATTACATGTCTGTTAACCACGATAGCATTATATGAAGCAAGAAACATTGTTTTTCGTTTGATCATTCAACTTCATCAATCACTCAAAATTACTTTAATTTTCTCTGCTTATCAGTTTTTAATCTCAGATCTTCGATGAAGACATGAATCAAATAACATCGTAGATATTTGAGTGTTTTAAAAATAATAACGTGAATAAATGCTTATATTTATTGAATTGGTTTTATAATAACCTGTAAAAACATGGGTTTTCTGTTGGTTTTGGGGATGTTGAAAACATTCAAATAGTAAAGGCAATGTTACCCTGGTGACCTTTAACATTGTTTATTTGATATTTTTCTTAGGGATAGTTTATAATGGTTAAACGTTTTCAAAGAGTGCACATTAGATACCTCGAATGGCCCGTTTCCGTTTAATAAACCGCTACGTTCTCTCTGTACAGATGGTCGTGCAAAATTCAAGGTTTTGATAGATTCGTAGAATGGCGGCCAACAAACCACCTTCGAACTCTGACGATACTGAAATGTAGTCTGTGTTGGGAAGGTCATATCACTTGACCACCAAGTTCGTTCTATGTATTTTCACTGGGAAATGCTAGTGCATTGATATTTACTAAACTGTAAACAAACGCTAAATCTCTTTGAATTGTTATAACATCTGTTTTGCTTTCCTTTAGTAATATCAACTCGTTTTACCAAATACGTGAGTTTGTTATATTTTTACACGCTACAATTATTTAATTTTACAAGTATTTATTTTCAATCATTTAGGAATTCATGAAATTTCATTGAAACGTTCGCCAATCTAAAAACCTTTTAAATGTATATTAAATATATTAATGTTGTTTAAAAATTTGTATTAACAATGCGTAGATTTAGCACATAAAGCTCTGATTTGAATATTATACAATGAAATCATCAAATTAACAGTTTTAGAAAGAAATGATAAATTGAATTGAAAATATTAACTTAAAGTTTATATACGTTTATTTAGAAATTTCTATACTTGTGTAAATATTGTGATGTGTGATTCTACTCATGTGATCTTTCAAAACATAAAAATTGAATATTTCTGTATTTGAAAACCTTAACACTACCTTCATCCAATCCAGTGCAGTTTATAGCAAACAGCTAAGCAATATGTTTCCCTATTTTTTAATGGTAATGGTTAAACAAGAGGAACATATAGTTTCTGACTCTCGGTGTTAACAAGGGACTTAAAAAAAATTAATAATACAGTTATTCGGTTGCTCAACATCCCTTTGATAGAAAAACAGAAACAATTGTTTGGGCGTAATGCACCTTGAAAAATATTTTTTTTATAATCAATTTCTTTCCTATTTGATAAACATATCGGCTTGAAAATTGTAGGACTTAAAAGAGAATATAAAAACCAAATATAAGTTATGCTCATACTCGCCGTAAAAATACGAATTTAGCATAATTAAATTGACCACAGAATTTGTTTACAAGCAAGTGCATTTTAAGCGTATGTGGCAGGCAAAAGCGCGGCATTGGAGAACTGTTTTTTCAGTATGCCCATCCACTCTATTCTGCTAGCGCGAATGAATAAGCGCAAACAAATGGGGTCTACTAAGATGTTAATTTCTTATAAACAATTACATATATCTCGAGAATGAGATATAATAGCACCGAACGGATTCCGGAATTTTGCATCACATTTAAACGCCATTCAAATTAGACAATAAAAAAATTTGCAACAATTGGAAATTTATAAACAATTTCCAAATTTTGCAAATCTAAAGTGGGGAGAGTCTCCCGATGTCCCAGAACCGAAAACAGCGAATTAACAATTTTGCAACAAATTATAATTTTATAAACAAATTCGAAATATGCGTTAGAACGGCCGGGAAGGCTCCGCAAATTGTGCCTGAAATGAATATCTCAAAATAGAAGTTTGTCAGGAGTTACAAATCGATTACTAAAAGTTAGAATAATTGTTGCTAAAATGATAAATATTTACTGGTCTATAGACAATCATTCTGGACGGAAAATCTGGCTTAGAAATATTTTTTTCCTCGTGGCGTACGCGCAGGCAAACTATCTCCTTCGGCAGGGAAATATGACGATATTTCCGTCTCGTACGTAAACGAACTAGCCCCCTCCCCCTGAGACAGCGTTCTTTCTGCCCCTTGGGATGTTGCACCAATCACTGACAACTGTGGTTCTACCTGCTAGCGATTGGTCAACGCGTCCCTCCCCCTGCCCTCCCCCAGGCCGAGGGGTGTCCAAGTTTGTCGGCGCGGTGTGGAAGATAGAATTTTGAACGACATTTTTTCTGAGGGAGAGGGTACATATTTTGATATTTTTATTACAATAAAATCCGTTCCCTAGTAATAAACTTTTATGGCTTTTGGTGCGAAGATAAATAAACCTAAAACCAATAAGTACAGAGGTCTGCCTTCAAGTTGATGGATGCGACGACTTCTCGGATGTGGTAGCACACAGTTTTTCGGATGGTTTGATAGCTCATGTAACAAACATGACACTGACTGATACCGCGGCCACTTGAATGCAAAATGGAAATTTTGATTTTTATTTCTTTACATGAAGCCTCAACATTTACAATTTTTCCTCAAAATGACTCCAAATTTTAAAGAAGATTAAAGAAAAAAATTCCGTTGCACTATCTGAATATTCGAAAATTGGAAAAGTTGAAATATTTTAAGCGTCCTCCTACAAGTACAACAATGAAGATTGATATTTTTCCTTAATGAAATCTATTCTTTAAAGACAGATTTTGAAATGTCGTATACAATATTTCGAACATGTGTGTAGTTTCCGTGTAATATTTTGTGTGGAATAGGGTTTTTGTACTCAAATTTGGCAACTGGATTTATCCACTGTTTTGATAACAGGGTTCTGTAAAAGAGATTTTTCAGCAGAATATTCACTTTTTTCGGGCAGCATTATATAATGATTTCGCTGTGTAAAGCGGCGGCGAGAAAGTAAAAACAGGGCTGTACAAAGATAAACAGTTAACATGCTTTCTTATGTACAAATACAGACAAAAACCGAATTAACTCAGAAAAATTAAAAAAAATACTACTCAGAACATTAGGATAATTTTGGTCTCTACGAAAAATTGATATTATTAAGTTAATGTACAATTTTTGAAAATTAAGTAATTTTTCGCACAATTTTGAATTAAATGCACATTTTATATGTTAATCGAAAATTCCTTAAGCATATAAAATCACAGTTACAGATTTCTTTGTCGATGCAATATATTATTTCTCAATATTAGACATTTATCATTTTATATACTTTTTTTGTATATTTATGTACGGTAGTTTTCGTTATTTTAGAAGAAAATTTTCTGAAATGTCAATATGAATAAGGCACAACTCGATTGCCGACGATACAAAGGAATTTTTCATTCCTCAGAATGCTTTCCTTAAGTAAAGAAAAGTACAGTTACAAATATCGAATAAACCCTATTTTGTTCAATAGCGATTTAACGAGACAATTGAAGACTATGTTGAATTCAATTTGCAATTTATAATAAGAATAATACGAATCCATTGCAGATAAAACGAGATACTATGCGCTTTTATAGATTTTTTTGAAAGAAGACCTTTAGTAGTTTTCTTGTAATTGCTGCTGAGTTTGTAATCACAATAAAAGAATGGCAATGCCACGACTCGGCAGTTTGAATTTCATAGAATTAAATGCACAATTTTGTTTAGTATTGTCTCGTGCGTAGCGACAATTTTGACTTACATGACGAACTGCTAACACATTGTTGATATTCAACTGAAAATGTCATGTCTAAAGAATCATGCTTGCAGTTGCCATTTGAAAACATTTCAATTTAGTGCACAACATGAACTCAAACATTAGTAGTTTCTGAACTCAATCATAGGTCGTAAAAAATTTTAATGTGATAGACGAAAGTTTTCCGAAGATAGTCAAACGAAGGAGAATGAAGATTTTGGCGATTTCCATGTATTGAAACAACAAAAAATTAACATTTCAATAGTGAAACAATTTTTATAACAGTTTTAGTTAAATGAAATGTCTTTAAAAAAAAGTTCATGTACATTTTTCAAAATGTGAGTAATTTTGCGCAATTTTGTCAATGCTAATATCCCACGCTCCAGGTGCTAAACTCCAAGAAATATCAGATTGGAAAGCGACAAAGGCACTCCTAGCCACATGACTGCAGTTCGATATTTTAAAAGTTCCGTTTCATTGACGGGACATGATACAGCCGCATGAAACGCAGTTTCAATTGTCGAATTGATGTTGATATTTGTATGAAAATAATTAGTTTTTGCACGTAATGTTCTAAAAATTGTAATGCGTTTTACAAAAAAATGATGACAGATGTTACACATTGATCTCGGACAGAAATTGCAGTAAATAGTATGACGTAATCGTTACTAAAGGAGAGAAAGTATGTGCTGTTTAAGGAGCAGAAGGTATTTTTCTTAAAACGGTTGTGTGTTCCAAGAGTCGACACAAATATCTAAAGATATAGTTGGGCTTTTCTTTTTCCTTTTAAAACGATGTAGTAAGGTCCTCGCACAGTTATGGACCAAAATATAAGTTGTTTTATTTCTTTACGCAGAGTTGTAGGTAAGGAGGCGAATATCGAGGTAAAATTATTTTTGCCAAAAATGTTTGAACTGTAGCTACAGTACAAAAATTTTCAAAAGAAGTCAAACAATGGAAACACCAATCCACGCAAAAAAATTCATTTTTTCCCATTAGATTCGGGCCAAATTCACGCGTTCTGGGTGCCATGGAATACGTATTTCGCCAATATCTGCTAGAGGAAAGTGGTAAAAATAATGTAGTTAGTGAGTAAAGGTGGTCAAACGATGGACAATCAACAGTGCACTTTAAATTTTGGTATTTTTTAATATTTTAGAGAAAATTATTAAATTTCGTGAAAGTTCAAATTTTGTTTTTGCTGTAATTTTTAAAAGGAACCTGGGAAAATTTTTTTCTAAAGGGTTGGCAAACGTGGTCACACGATTGGACAAACATATCCACACAAACAAATTGCATTTTTGAATTTGATTCGGGCCAAGTTCGCGCTTTCTGGGTGCCCGGAAATACGTTTTTCGCCAATATCTGCTAGAGAAAACGCGGTAAAATTAATCTAGTTTGTGATTAAAGGTAGTCAAACGATGGACAAACGAAAGCTCACCTCAAATTAAAGTATTAATATTTTAGACAAAATTTTGAAATTTCGTAAAATTTGAAAATTTTTTTGCTCTAATTTGTAAAAGCAGGCGGGTAAAAAATTTCTAAGCGTTGGGCAAAGGTGAACAATGGACAAAAGAATGCAATTGATTATTTTCACAATTTCAGGGTAGTTTTTTCGTGTTGTTTTTTTTATTTACAAAAAGTGGCGGAAAACTTTTTTCGAGTAATTTTTAATTAAACGTAATATCCGTGTTCTAAGTGATGGATATTCGTTTTCCAAAGACGGACAAACGAAGGGGACAGTAAAATATCGAAATTTCCGTGTTTCTTGGTCTTTCTTTGAATTGATAAAAAGGTTTTTTGGCAGCAACTTTGGAACCGGACCTGACAAAAATCTTCTAAAGGATGGTCAAACGATCGACAAACAAATCCACCCAAAAAAAATTTCCAATTTTCCAATTTTTTTACGCGCCAACTTCACGGCTTTTTAAAAAAATGTTTTGGTTGATCCGTTGGTCATAAACCTCGTCTGGAAGTGGAAAAGGGGTCATTAGGAGGTAAAGTATCGAATGCAAAAAGTTCGAAAATTTTCTTTCTTTGTTGCAATTTTGTCCATTTGAAGAAATGGCGGGAAAAACATTTTTTGTCAATCATTCTTGAACCGGGCCTGTTAAAAATGTTTTCAAGGCTGGAAAACGTGGTGAAACGGTAGACAAAAGAATCCACACAAAGAAATTGCATTTTTGACTTTGATTCGGATCAAGTTCACGCTTTCTGGGGGCCGTGAAATACGTTTTTCGCCGATACCTTCTAGAGGACACGTGGTGGCAATAATCTAGTTCGTGATTAAACGTGGTCAGACGATGGACAACCGAAAGCGCACTTCAAATTTTCGTGTCTTAAATATTTTAGGGAAAATCTTGTTATTTCGTAAAAGTGTGACGTTTGCCCGAAAAAAATTATTTCTGCTCTCATTTTTGAGCGGAGGCTAGTAAAAATTTTCTAAAGTGTGGGCAAACGTGATCAAACGGTGGACAAACGTATGCACATGAAAATAGGAAGTTTTAATTTTTTTTGGGGGGGGGGCAACTTCACGGGGGGAAGATCTCGTTAGTTCTGCTCAAAGTCCCAATTTCGTCTGCTCTGCCCTACGTCAGAAAATAGTCTGTTCTTTTCGAAGTCAGAAAATTGTCTGTCGCTCTCAGCAAAGCGCTCCTACTTCGCATGGCCTCGTCCACACATCATTTTTATCCTTCCATCCTATCGAATTTGAGGAATTCCGCAACGCGGGACTCGCGGATCTGCCGCCGACGTCACGTGGTCTAGCTTCTGGGATTTTCTTTTCTTTCATACATCTGATTGGCTGTCCGTCGCGTTCCTTGCTTCGTCTCTTGCAGAATGCCCGTCTCGGAAGCAGGTCGACATTACTTTTGTGCGACAAGATTTCCACGGTCGTTAATGCATCTCTACTGGTGACCCTCGTCCTTGGAGGGAGGAAGTCAAAAGGGGTGGCACGGGCCGGGAGCGGTCATTGGCGCCCTTTCTTCCGTCATTGAATTGCAGATGTCGAGTGCGCCGCGTCTAAAATTCCTTGGCGATTAGTAGCAAGCCAGTGCGCGGGACGTGGCGTTCGCGAGAGGGGGGACTCAATAAGCCTAGGGGGTTGACAATGAAGGGCGCTGCTCTGGGACGTCAGATAATACACGAAATTTCGCTTACAAAAACATTTCTCCTGGGTGACGCGCGGGCGTAATGGCTCTTGACACGTGGCCGGGCCGTCCGTTGTGCTGACGGATCCTTGCCTGGCCTAACGTGGATGCGTATTTATGACCTTCTGAAAAGGAAGTGTGAAAGAAAAGATTTTCTGCAACAAAAGCTCCATTTTAGAAAACGAAATGAGGTCGCGGACGTCAGGGATACACACACATATAAGCGCGCGATCTTTCCTACCTCTTCCTAGTCCTATCCTCTCTTCTTACACACACTTACACTAACATGCACTACACTCCCACACACGCCGGGAGACCAGTCGGGAGGTTAAACGCATGTCCCGGCTGGGGCGGTGCCCCGTTGGTAAGAAATACTTGGTTGGGGAAAACACAGTTAGCCGACAGTATGTCGGCGCCGGATCTCGTCAAACAGCGGGGGAGGAATACAGCCAAGTCCCGAGAAAAATATGCACTACACTTACGGGATTAATGACCCTAGACGTTGACGCGCCCGGAATCACTAACAATCACCATGCGTTAGCGATCCGAGTATTAATTTCCTTTTCTTGTCTGTTTTGGAATTATACTACTAGTCGCAAATAGATTTTGATGACCTAAAACATCGTCAAATATCATCAATAAAATGCTCTTAAAATGGTTTTTAAATGCCCTAAAAACAAAGAAAAATGACGTACAGATTTGATCGCAAACCACTTCCGATGAACAACTAAATCTGTTGAATTTGTTACTGATGTAAGAGACTTCTTCCTTTTGTTCAAGTGAACTCTGCTTACAAACGTTGGTTCGGACTGTTCTTTACAAAAAATATCAGAGCCTTAATTACTCGCGAAATCGGGCGAAGTGACGAAAGAAGTCAAAGAAACCTTAGATTATATATTGCTCGCAACGTCGGATATCACGATACATGAGCGAAGAAATCGAGAAGGCTACTCAGGAATTCTGTAGTGGGCATTTGTTGAATCTTGAAAATATAGTTAGAAGTACCATTAAAATCGAAGAAATCAATCAAAAATGAATTAAAAAAGTAAAAAGGAGAAAAATTAGTCGAAATCGACGAAAAATGCAAAAAAGGTCATTTCCTTTTGTCATAACATAAAATTAATTTCTATACATCTAGGCATTGTTCCAAAGTGAAAAAAATGACATCATTAGAATTCGCCTCCTACTGATGTGAATTGCTGTCCAGTTTGTCCTAATTTTAGCCTTTGCAGTGATCAATTGGAAACCTAAATTGTTGCACTGACCAAATATCTCATTAAGAACATAGAATATTAGACTTCGATTTTCTTCCATTTGTTTAGGCCGTATCCGTTTTTGATGATTCCAAAGACGGATTCTAGTACTTACGAAAATAGCCGATGATTACGGCTCTCCTTGGCGAACACCACTTTGCAGTTTGAATATTAGTCCTTCTATCTCAGTCTCTATTTTAGCCCGGCTATTTGCATACATTTTACTTAAAAGTCCAACATCCTTATTATGAACATCTTGTGTAGTTTCCATTATATTAAGTTTTCACAACTTGTTCATTGTTTTAATTCTCTTTACAATAGTGTCTAACAGCCAGTAAACAGTAAAGTTAAGTAATTTTCATTTAAAATATTAAAGTATTAAACCAATTGTCAAAAATTAATGCTTTACCAACCTGAATGAACTTTTCTTGAAAACGTGATAAAAGTAGGATTTTCTTGAAATCTTCCTCCCCTACATAAACTTGTCTCTGTTGGCAGTAATTCATACAATCATAAACAATTAGTTGCACAGAGAATCGTGTGTTACAAGATACAGATAAGGGTTGTGGGGTTTCTCTACCAGTTTGTGGCCTATTCTGAGCGTCGAGATCACAATTGGTTCTTGAGTAACTTAAAGAATCAGTTTAACATTTGTAAGTTTCCAAGTAGCTAGAAGCTTAAAAATGTCTCAGGTACATAAATGACTATGGAGTTCACCTCTAGTTGCTTCTTTAACTTAAGGTCTGCAATCTCATTTCCAAGGATGTCCTGATTTTATGGAATAACTTGAAATTAAAATGATTTTTCCTGATTTAAAGTGAAATTATATTGTAAATAAATGTTTCTGATGTTGATCTATCTTGAGAGAGATTATTTTGCGAATAATAAAGATGAGCATACTAATTTACCTCTCCTAAAATTGAGGAAATATCTGTTAAACCCAGTGAAAAACAGCTAAATCAACTGATGCACCAGAACACATGTTTCCAGTAGATAAATGAGAATAGGATATTCTAATCTTCTGATCCCTGCTCCATTTTTACGCATTCTTCCAGAGGGTAAATGTTAGTGGTAAGAGTCAAAATCTTATGTTAATTGTTAATGCTATGCCATCAGGGGTTCCTGATAAACGAACAAACATCAACAATCTTAGCTGGTATTACTGAAGAAGCGAAGAAAGAAAAAGATCTGAACGATGTCTCTGCTATATCAAGTCAACTCTAAAGATGAAGTACAGCGTTCCAAGGTCATTGAGGTTAGTAGAAAATAATCATTGTGATAAAATGGCTGAATAATTGATCGCTGTAGTGTAAACCATTTTATGATTAAAAAGTCCAATTATCAAGGCCATATACCTAATAATGAATTTAGGATTTTTTTATGAAGGTATAACCTTATTACCCAAAGTTAATTTCATTTTTTGTTTTAAATGGCACTCCCTAGCAAGAGGAGAGAGGCACAAAAGCAAAACAAAAAAGGAAAGACTTTATGCTCTCTCTCTCTCTCTCTCTCTCTCTCTCTCGCTCTCTCGCTCTCTCTCGCTCTCTCTCGCTCTCGCTCTCGCTCTCGCTCTCGCTCTCGCTCTCTCTCCCCCTCTCTCTCCCAATCTCCAGCTGTTTTCGATAGAATTCCAAAGATTTTTTATTCATTCTTTATACAAGAAGATTCTTTATCCAATGACTACTGTCGCACATCTCTCCAGAAGCAACACTTGGGTGGACAAGACTCTTTATATATGCCCTCGTCTTTGTATGTCTCGGACAGTGAAGTTATCGCAGGAAGTAAATATATCCTGCAGTAAAATAGCTCTTTTCGATAGAAATCCAAAGATTCTTTATACAAAGATTCTTTATCCAAAGACTGCTGTTTCACTTCTCTCCAGAAATATCATTCCAATCTCCAGCTCTTTTCGATAGAATTCCAAAGATTTTTTATTCATTCTTTATACAAAAAGATTCTTTATCCAATGACTGCTGTCGCACATCTCTCCAGAAGCAACACTTGGGTGGACAAGACTCTTTATATATGCTCTCGTCTTTGTATGTTTCGGACGGTGAAGTTATCGCAGGAAGTAAATATTTCCTGCAGTTAAATAGCTCTTTTCGATAGAAATCCAAAGATTCTTTATCCAAAGACTGCTGTCGCACTTTTCTCCAGAAATATCATTCCAATCTCCAGCTCTTTTTGATAGAATTCCAAAGATACTTTATACATTCTTTATACAAAGATTCTTTATCGAAAGACTGCTGTCGCACGTCTCTGCAGAATTATCATTCCAATCTCCAGTTCTTTTCGATAGAATTCCAAAGATACTTTATACATTCTTTATACAAAGATTCTTTATCGAAAGACTGCTGTCGCACGTCTCTGCAGAATTATCATTCCAATCTCCAGTTCTTTTCGATAGAATTCCAAAGATACTTTATACATTCCTTTATTCAAAGACTGCTGTCGCACTTCTCTCCAGAAGCAACACTTCGTTGGACAAGACTCTTTATATATGCCCTCGTCTTTGTAGGTCTCGGACAGTAAAGTTATTGCAGGAAGTAAATATTTCCTGCAGTAAAATAGCTCTTTTCGATAGAAATCCAAAGATTCTTTATACAAAGATTCTTTATCCAAAGACTGCTGTCGCACTTCTCTCCAGAAATATCATTCCAATCTCCAGCTCTTTTCGATAGAATTCCAAAGATTTTTTCTACATTCTTTATACAAAGATTCTTTATCCAATGACT